>JABXWE010030661.1:0-11157 GCA_014611495.1 Limonius californicus
TGCAGTCACAATATCACGTATATAGTAGAGAATGAAGTATGTCTGGTTGCATATTAAAAGGAAATTAAGTGGCACCGCAGATATTTGGCGGGACTTCTTACAAGCCTTGTAAGTCTATTCGTTACGAGGCAAGGTTTTAGGATAGCGCTTGAACAACCGTTTTGAGGAAAATAACTCTACTGTTGAATAAAGATGATATGAACAGTTTCCAGTATGGGAAAGTCCAGGGAGGCAGTTGCGTCCACTTATTTTATGTATTTTCTTATATTCACTCATTTTACCTTTGCTCTTCGTCCTCTTTTCCATAAGATCCAGAATTTCTGAAGATATCCAGGGCTTCCTCTTGGTTCTTTTGATTATTAGATGGTTTTTAACTATTGTTTCTAACCCTGTTTGAAAGTGTTTCCACTTTGCATCCACCTCGGTTTCGTTGAGCATATTAATGTTTCTCATACATTTATTTACTTCTTGTTTTACTGTGTTGTGGATTTTAGGATCCAAAAGGAGTTTTGTATCTATATAGTTGTTTTGACGTTTTATCTTTTTCATTTTTATATTGAGTTTAGCTATCACGGAGTTATGGTCGGAATTAATGTCAGCGCCCAGATAGGTTTATAATATGTCATCCGCATAGAGTAAATCTTGTGTGAATGCTGGATTTAGGTTGTAATATCCTATGCCTGTTTTTCTTAATTCGTTTTTGCAGTTCTTGTAGATATAATCCATGTATATGACGAATAGTAGGGGCTTAGTCTGTCACCCTCTAGCTATTTGGAATTGCTTTGAGTTTTGTCCGTTTAAACGTACCTTCCCTTTTATGTTTTTGTGTAGACTTTGTATTATTTTTCTCATTATGGGGATCACTTGTAGTTCTCTTAGTGCTATTCATATGTGTTCCCGAGGTACTATGTAGAAAGCGGATTTTAGGTCCAAGAAGCTAGGCATAGGTTCTTATCTTTACTTATTGATTTCTCTATTATAGCTCTTATTGTGTATATATTATCTTGGGTTTGTCTTCCCGGGCGCCTATGGGTTGAAATCTCTAGATAATTATGAAGTGAGATAATGTTGGAGAAAAATAGAAACCTAATAATTTGCTGTAATCAGCTCTTGATTTATTAATTTATCTTCTTCTTCGAGTGATTTATCTTTCAGTAGATGTAGCGATCTTTTCTTCCATGCCTATAGTGCGCGTTTCAAAGTATCACATAAAGGACCTACAACTTAACGTGGGCTCTGAATCACAGGAAGTGTAATCACTTCTACTCCGGAGAAGATTTACTAGGCAGAATACCTCGTTGGTTTGCCATTGCCTTACAAAGCCATTGTTTACTTTATTGTATGTTCTGCTTACAGCAATTCTTTCCGGAAACAAGCAGAAAAATAATAGATATTTCTGGCTTATGTTACTTAGATAGCGCTTGATTCCAAGAAAACTCCGTCGAAAAACATTTTGGAATGATTATAATTTACATAAGAGACTAGTTCCTGAAATTTTTCGGGGTAGAGTCTGTATTTCTGCCGACCTCTTTAAATAGTGAACGTTGAAGGTTTTCTGAATGCACTTTACATAATTTTTTGGGATATTTTTGGAATCGGAAATAAAGGCATGCTGGTTCATAAAATATTTTCAGAAATCGATTTAGATATTTAAATGGATTCGGCATGGAACTGAGAATCCACTACAGCCTTTTTCATAACTGCATCGTGTCTTTCCACTGGGTCCGGCAATTGAATTAAATGGTTTTTGATAGTTTGCTGTAGAAATATTATTGACGTTTGTCAAAAAAAAGATTTATTTGTACGTTGGTAATTAAAGTTTCACCTGCTATGGCTAAAAGGCTTTTAATCAACGTGTATTCGTGGTAAGGTCATATATTTTGACCGAATCTATTGTGCTAACAGAGTGTTATGTTATTTTTGTGCCGCTTCATAGTACGGATTAATTCCCTAATTTAGTTGTGCCGCTTCATAGTAATTTAAGCTTCGTTTTAGCGTTCGCATTTTAAATTTCCGCCAGGTTTAGCACTATTTATAACTTCGTTTATATTTTTCCCCGTACAGAATTTTATTTATGTTAAACGAGTCCCAAGGTTTTTCTTTTGTGATCCCGTTTCTGCCGAACAAAAATATTTCCAAGAATTGTTTTTCGTTTATACAACAGTACCATTCAGAAGCATTGAGACGTATTTTCCAGAACCTTTTAGAATTTCTTGTGTAACATTCCATAAGATTTCGTCATGTTGTGCAATCTTTTGAGGGGGGTGCAGGTTCCCATTGTATTTTGAAGGGAGTGGAAGTCAGACTTTCGGAAGCGACGGTTGAGCCCTGGAGAGCGTTCCCTTTTTTCCTTGCGGCGGCGTGTTGCTATTTTTACGATCTACCGTACCGTGTTTTGCTGTAGTGCAAAAGATCCTCGACTTATTAATGTCGGATTTATAGAAAAGTGATAGCAAAATGGTCGCCATGGTTTTGGACAATTAAAGTTTTAATTGTTCCTACGAACTTAGTTCGGATCTTTGTGAGGTTAAAGGGAAATAAATAAATAAATAAATCGTACAAGTGCTGTGCCTGGATTTTGGTTCGTTCCGTCGTTCTCGAGAATTTCCCTTCTGTCTGCCCATCACCTGACATCGTTGAAAGCAGTTTGCCCCCCCCCCCAAATAAAGCAGCTCAGGGGGTTGATCTTCTCGATTATTCGGATATAGCCCTGTATGGCATCACCGAAGTCAACATCTCCCAGGATCAACCACCCCTTTCTTCCCGTTTCTACATGGATTCGACACCTTGATCTTGTGCGAAGCCTTCTCATCCACGAAAGGTAAAAACTACCAAGTTTTGTGCTTGTGGAAAGTAACTTTCGGCTTGGCACGCGTATCTTGCAAAATTCAAACGTATTGACTTTTTTTGTTACATTGATAAAAATATTAACAGTGACCTGAAGCCACTGTTCGTTTTGCATTAATTATATACAGACGCTAATTTTATGCTATTATTTCCTGTAAACTTTACGCCTTTGACCACACAGTCATTTTAACATAAATATTGTGTGTCAACGACGGCAAGTTTTATTCTCTGAGTGCTCAAGAATTAAGATTCTGTAATTCGGATTTTTGGTGTTAAACTTGTCATATTTTAACCAATATTCATATCATTATATGTGTTTTAAAGTTTACTGTGTCTTATTGTGTCTTGTACTTGCTGTGTAAGGATTTTGCAAGCTTTAATTATACAGGTGGAGGCACAATTAAAGGTAGGTTCCATTCACGTGAGCTGCTGGTTTCTCGACCTTCCGCGAGGACCTACAAAACCAGCTGGGTTTTGGAAGGTGGCGCCCACTTATTTTGACTCGCCCTGTACACAACTTGAAGCATTTTCTCTATAAGAAATTTTTAGCGACCTCCCCCTACTCCTCTGAGCAAGCCGCTGGCCTTTTCCATCTTTTTTTGTTTGCGGGTCCAAGAAAAGCGCGTTTGGCCCGTAACAAATTTGGCGCCGTAACGTAAAACTTTTTTGGCCCGTAACAAGAGAGAGGTTTTCGTGGTGTATTTAATCTGCCACCGCTCGGACAAACTCCTTCAAGGAACTCGATTTTAAGATGAGTTATAGATTTTAACCAAAAACGCTACGTAAGATCAAGATTTCATGGTAGCACTCGTACAGTTCATACACCAGAAAATATTGAAAGAGTTAGAGAAGCATTTCAGTGAAGTCCACAAGTCTGCAATTCGATATTCACTTGCATTGCAGATATCAGAGCGAAGTTTTCGTCGTATTTTACACTAGAATTTGAGATTCCATCCGTACAAAATACGGACTGTCCCGCAACTAAACGGGAATAATAAACTACATCGTCTTAATTTTTTAAACAAATGTTAAAAATAATGAGCGACGATGCAGAAGTTCTCAATAAATTAACCATGTCAGAAGAAGCCCACTTCCATTTCACTTGGTGTGTAAATAAACACAACTTTCGTTACTGAAAATCCCAGAGAGCTGCACGAAAAACCTTTTCATGACCAGAAGGTGACGGTATGGTGTGGAGTATCGACTTTTGGCGAAATTAAACCTAAATGGTTTCGTCCAAGGGTTACAGATACTTCTGATCGCTATGTTGTAGTGTCTGAAAATTGTAATTGTAGAGCTACCACGAATGATACAAAATAATGTTTGGTACCAACAGGATGGTGCCACAGCACCTACAGTAAGGCAGACTGTGGATGTTTTACGTCGCATGTTCCCTTATCGTAATTTTAAGGTTTGACGACATGGCTTCGTCGGAAAGATCGCCCGATTTAAATGTTCCCGATTTTTTGAAGTTTAAAGTTTACCAGACAACAATCCGCCAAACAATTTAAGAGCTGCAAAACGAAATTAGGAAAGTAATAATTTTATTAAATGTCAAAGAAAGATTAAATTTCCAAAGCAAATAGCAGCAATGTATAGAAGCGGATGGTGTACATCTTATAGATGTGATATTTCCGGCTAATAGTGTTATTGTAAATTTTACTTAATATAGTTTCAATTTCCTCCAAAAATAGATTTACAAACTTTGTTCGTCCCTCCACAGCAAATTATGAAAAACCGTTCAAGTCCATCGCCTAGCCCACTCAAGTAATGCATCGTTACTGAACCAATATTTTTTGCATATATTGACCCAGTATTGTAAATGTTACGTTCTGTTAACCTGGATATACAGGGTGTTAATGAATTGCAGGGATAAACTTCTAGGGCTTAAAGTATACATGCAAACAAACATTTTTTGTTGATAAATGTATGGTCAAAAGTGTTTCCTTTCAGGGATAGAGCTTCTCAAAGATTCTTTAAGAAGCGCCTAAATGTAGGCAACTCAATTTACTACCTACTATTTGTTTCCATAACGACGGAAATTAGTACAGGATAAATTTGAAAAGTGGGAAAGAGGGCTTTATTTATCCTGTATTAATTTTCGTCGTTATGGAAACAAATAGTAGGTAGGAAATTGCAAATAGCAAATTTTTAAAGAATCTTTGAGAAACTCTATCCCTGAAAGGAAACACTTTTGACCATACATTTATTAACAAAAAATGTTTGTCCCTGCAATTGATTAACACCGTGTATATTGCCCACCAATATAGGGCTACCACAAAAATAACATGTAATTAAATTGTTTCGCAACTGTGTTGATAAAATATTGGAAAAATACATTGACAATATGTTGGTTGATAATACTGGTTATAAGTTGGCCAAAAATTTGTAATCAATATTTCGTTTACTTTGTTGGCTTTACGTTGTTTTTGACATGGTGGTCCAAGTTTTAGTGTAAACCTCGTTTACATGAAGAGTGTATCAAATTACATCTGCACTGTTGCTGATTTGTTATTGTTAGAACTAAAAATTTGTTTAAATTAGGCAAGAAGTGTAAATTTTTATGATCATTAAGACCCCATTTCCAAAAAAAGCAATAAAAAATTGCGATTTCGAATGATTTATGAAACGGTTGTGCTTATAATTGAGAATATGTTTGTATATTTCCAAAAGCAATATAATCCTAAATCTAAAGTTGATAATAAAAGAGTTATTAATGAAATACCTTCATAGTTGGTATCAAATTGATTCATATGGCTAGACATAATTTCTTAACACTATCGATTATCATAAATAATTTTTTGATTCATATTATGTTACTATTACATTGGGACTATTAAAAATGTCGGGTTTTTCGGAATATTTAAAAATATACAATGAAAAGTAAAACCGATTATTTATGGAATATCTTGAAATGGTGTAGTTCCATTGTTTTTTTTTTGTATAAGCTTCATAATAAGCATAAAAAGTTACGTATTTCTTTCCTGATTTAACTTAATCTGTAAATCGAATAAGCTAAGTGTCGAGATAATTTGCTACTGTACAAATCAGGTAACAATAGTTCACAATTATGATTCTGCTATTTTCTGTATTTATTGACGTAGTATTTTTGCTACACAAGTGATCAACCTACAATACTCGTACATAATTCTTGACTGTTTCAGATATGGTCAACGTAAATTAGGATTAACATTAATAATAAAACAAAATATTTGTAGATCTCTTCGACAGTACTAAAAGATATTAATAATCCAAATAATTTATTAATAAAATTTACGAATATTATAATAAAATATAAATATAATCAGAGCGATTTTCGGCCTCCTTCTGGGTGTTCTGCTGTATACAGATAAGTTCCCACACATTCTATGAGCTCCTTGTCGATTACAGCAGGAAATCGTCCCCAAATTGCTATCCAAATTAAAAGAAATAGTAATTTGATTATCTTTCTAATTTAATGATTTTGTTTCGATATTAGAGTCCATGTCTGCATCTGGAAGACATCAACATTTTAATGAATAGGAAACTATTTTCATTGGCAAAATTGTAAAATTTTTTAAAATTATTTACTAATATGTACTGCATTAATAGAGCTTTTAACAACAAAGATTCAGCAAATTATTAGGGCAATATTCATCTAACTTCACAATAAATAGTAATATTATACGATATAAGACGAAAAACAACAGAAAATTACCTATCATGTTTAATGCTTTACTCTTTAACAACTTTTGAAACACACTGTGAAAGTAAAAAAGATATTGAACATTTTTAGAAGCCGTTTCTACAACATGAAGGCGAATCATCATGGCTTATAAGTTATAACCCCAACAAAAAATCTGAAATGGTAACATTCACTTTGTAAAACCTCATTGAAAAGCTGTTACAAAATATTATTCAACAGTAGCAAACCTTCTGTTACTTGATGCGTTTCGAAACAATTATTAAATAAAACTCAATCGGTTCAGAACCAATAATTATTTTAATTCAAATTGAAAATTATTATTTTAAATGTCTAAAATGATTTGCATTAGTATCTACTCTCACATTCTCTTCGAATATTTTTGAAAGCTTCTTAAGGAATAAATCGGCACTTCTGAACTATTTCTTTTCGCAGTTGTGTAATGGATTGACGCTGACTTTTGCAGGCAACAGATTTTAAGTAATCTCACAAAAAGTAGTCTAATAGGGTACAAAATCTGGAGATCTTGGAGACCATTCTATTTTTTCGAAACGAATCAGGTCGACTATTGAATAGCATTTCAGTGAGGTTGTTACGGGCCAATCGAGCTTTTACGACCCGTAACCGGATAGGTGGAAATAGGCCTACAGCTTAGCTCAGAGGAGTAGGGGGAGTTCGTGATAATCTCTTACGGGAGGAAATCTTTAGTTGTGTTCAGGGTAAGTCAAAATTTCTGGGCGCCACCTTGCAAATCCAGCTGATTGTAGGTCCTCGTGGAAGGCCGAGAAGCCAACAGCTTACGGGAATGGAACTCACCTTTATTGTGCCTCCTCCTATATATTTAAGCTTGCAGAATTCGTACACAAACAAATACAAAAGACACAATAATAAGAGGCAGTAAATTTTAAAACACATATAATGAAATTATTGAAATGGCATTTTTATGGTTTTACAAATGATAATTGAACGTCCAAGAAAACAAAACTCGCCGCCGTTGACGCAAGTTATTTAAGATATTTCAATAGATCTGTATGGCCAATGGCGTAGAGTATACAGGAAAAATACAGTATCTTTTTACAATTAACAATAAACAAATGGCGATTGAAGATCGCTTTTAGGTTGCATAAAACAAGTTCAATAACGTGGAATTTTGCAAGTTTGCGCGAGAAAAAAAAAGGTTTCTTTTTGCACTGCACAAAAAAACTGGTTTTTACTGGTTCACAAGATGATGATATAAATCCATGGGTACGACCCTGAAGACTACGTTGAATGGAGTCAACACCAAGGGCCTGGAACTTTGATGCGCTCTTCGCACCCACGGTAACAGCAGAGGGACAGGAGCTGGGCTTCGAAAATTAATCTGCCAAAGGCGATCGGCTAATTCACACAGAATTGCCTTTACCGGGATTGAATCCAGTGTTTTCTTTAAATACGACAGTAGTCGATGGTCTGTTTATATCCCTTGGTAAAACAGCGAGACGAAATTCACACCAAACACCCCTCAAAAAAAAACCCAAAAGCTGCCCCTGCAGCACTTAACTTAATTACGGCCCCCCGATTGATGGAATTTTCCGAGACCCGGAGTCATTCAGGATTTAAGGCTGACTGACTAACTTTCGCAATGGGAATCTGCACTTCCCCCAATAGATTACACCATATTTCGAAATATCATGTAAAAGTTCTAGAATCATGGACACGTGAATTCTCAGAAGTGTGTAAGGTCAAGCGCGAGGAAAAACAATGTTCGGCAATTTTGAGCCTACAAAAGGGACCTGTCAACATAACTCAAACTTAGAAAGACGCAACAAAATAGCGAAACGGTAACCCAAATTAAAATTGCAATTCAAATAACGTTAGAAATTCCTACGAAGCGGCTATCAAATTAAGAAATTAATTCATATAGAGCGGCAAATTTTAGAAGAACATAAGAAGGTATCATAATGTGGGTGTTACCATTTGAAATCATTTTGTTGGGGTACCTAGAAGCCATGGGGTTGAATGGGGAAGATTAACTTATGAGTCATGATAATTCCCCCTTCATGTTGCCGAAACGTCTTCTAGAAAAGTTCAATACCTATTTTACTTCCAGAGATATTTTACATTTTGAAATTGAAACCCTTCTTCATAAACAGACTTGGAGAGCGCAGGGGAAATGAAAGCAGACCAATAAAGATGGGGACCACAACAATCTTAAAGAAATGGGAGATTATGCGTAATACAAAGAAACTGTCAGGTACAAAAATAGGAGTAAATGAAGGCATCAATAGGAAGACGAGAGAATTGAAAAAACATCTACTCCCATACATGATGGATGCCAGGAAAAGGGGACTAAGAGCAGTAATCAGGAAAGATAAACTACTAGTAAATGGAGAAGAGTAGAAGATAGAATTCATAACAGGAAATTATAAGAAAACAGAGGAAGTAATAACAATCAACGAAACAGACAAACAAAAGAAAAGAGGCAGATCCACAGATGAGGAAGGAGCAAGTCCCTCCCGGGGAGTAGTACCAAAAAAGAAAAATTGGGCACAAACAGTACTACTACCCTTCCATATTGAAAGACTAGGCTCAAAAGAGGAAGAATTAAATAAAACTCTCAGGAACATCACAAAGACAGTTCAACACCAACAAATTTCAAAAAACTAACAGAAACTGAGAGCCGGACTGAACTAAAGAAGACGAAAAGCAATAATACAGGACAAGCAAAAAGGAAGGTAAAAGCAAGAATTTAAAGACAGTAAGAATAGCAAGGAGGAAAGAAACAAGGAAGAAGGCCTAGAAGTATGGAAAATAAACACACTGACAGGAAAAGAGATGGAGACAACAGAAGAAATAGATAAAAGTAAAACAACAATACGGAAGCTAAGAGAGGCGGAACATAAA
Source organism: Limonius californicus (assembly GCA_014611495.1). Lineage (NCBI taxonomy): Eukaryota > Metazoa > Arthropoda > Insecta > Coleoptera > Elateridae > Limonius > Limonius californicus. The sequence goes on from JABXWE010030661.1 coordinate 9,413, forward strand.
AACGAAGGAGAGAAAGACCTAAGAATAGCAACGTGGAATATAACCTTAATAACCAACAAAGAACAAGAAATAGTAGAGGAAATAAAGACATACGACATACAAATACTAGGACTAAGCGAAGTAAAGCAAATAGGAAAAGGACACAAAATAATAAACAACGAATATAGTTTATATTACTCAGAAATAGATCCAGGAGTGAGACCAAAGGAAGGAGTGGGCATAATAGTAACAGAAGAGGTTAACAAAAGAATAACTAAATATGACATGGGAGAAGAAATAAGCAAAGTCCAAATATACAGCCCAGTAGAAGTAACTGCTAAAAACACAATGACAGAATTTTACGCAAAACTACAGAATATTATATAAAGTGAGGGAAGAACTCAACAAAATAATCATAATCGGAGATTGGAATGCCAGAATAGGTACAGACATACATAAGGGACTTGGCTGCAGAGGACCATATGGAGAAAGGGAAATAAATAGAAATGGAAATAAAATGCTACAATTCTGTATAACCAACGAGCTAAAAATTGGAAACTCTTTCTGGAAGCAAAAACAAGAAGACAGACCCACTTTCGTCGCGCGAGAGAGACAAGCAAGTAGTATCATAGACTACATAGTATGCACAACAGAAATGGAAGAAGACATAAAAGAAATAAAAGTGGAACCAGAAGCAGAAATGGACACATAGCACAGACTGGTATTAGGAGAACTACGAAACATCAAACCAGCCACAGAGAAGATAAAACAATATACTCGAATAAATATAAATAAGCTAACAAAAGCCGAAAACAAAAACAATATAGGAAGACAATAGAGACAAAAATAAACAAGCTGGAAATAGAAAATGGAAATTGGACCCTGGAAGACAGATGGCAAGCACTAAAAGAAATAGTAAGTAGCTCAGCAAGAGAAGTATGTGGATACAGGAAGATAAATACGGAAAGAAAAGGAACTAGATAGTGGACAAAGGAAGTCAAAGATACAGTGCAAGACAAAAAACAAACATGGAAAACTACAAATACACGAAGGATCTAAAAGACAAGGAAATTTACCATAAAAAGAGAAAGGAAGCAAAAGAAGTAGTGGAAAAAGCCAAACAAAAACATGGGAGGATTTGGAAATGAATTAAATGCGGGATATAGAAATAACAATCTAAAATTCTGGAATACAATTAAAGGACTAAAAGGAAAAAGAAAAAAGACAAACTCAGGCGTAAGAGATGAAAACAACATAATCAAAACAAACATCCCGGAAAAAGTGAAAGTATGGAGAAGACACTACAGCCAAAAATTCGACTTGGACGAACATGATAAAATACAGCCACTGGAAGTAAATATACCAATTCAACAAGAGGAGCAAATAGAAGATGCAATAGAAATCATCAAGTTAGGTAAAGCAAGTGGAGAAGATGAAGTAGACCCAGAAATGATCAAATACATGGGAAAGAGCGGAATAACATGGCTACACAAAATACTGGCTGACGCTTAGGAAAGAAACACGATACCTAAAGAATGGAAAAATAATCTCATAATGCCTATACACAAAAAAGGTGACAAGACCCAATGTGACAACTATAGACCAATCACCCGTGACATACAGAATATATACAAAAATAATACAAAACAAACTAAAGGGACACGTAGAGAATAAGCTAGAGGATGAGCAAACAGCATTCAGGGAGAAAAGGCAGACAACAGACAGTATATATGTATATTGCTGTGATATTGTAATGGGGGGGGGGG
>JABXWE010030662.1:0-10004 GCA_014611495.1 Limonius californicus
CTATTTCCTAAAAGATCTAGCGTTCTCCTACTCTTGCGTTGCGCGTTTAAACATCTACAGACGCAGAGGACCTACAATTTAACGCGAACTTTAAACCCGAGAAGTGCGAACACTTCTATTCCAGAGACGATTTTCAAGGCAGAATACCTTGCCTTGCGAGGGCTGAAACCCTAGAAAGAATACACCAGTAAATATAATTTCGTCTCGCCTTTAAATATGAAATTTTATGATTAAATTTGAAATTTTGGGGTCAAAGACACAATGCAATTACTTACTGCGACAATGAAATATGAGTTTAAACGATATTTTGACTTTAATCACGTAAGTACTACTCGAAATGTTGGGCTGCAGGTGGAAACATAGTGAATTGCTTCTTCAGAAAGTTGCTACTAAACCAGGAAAATTAGATTCCCAGACGCTATCCTACTTTATACATTTCTATTTTATATTGTCTGTTAAAATGCCTCTTATTTTTGTTTGTTTGAACCTATGAATGCAATACATTAGTTGATACGTAATAAAATATAGCAATAGATTATTAATATTAGATTTTGTTTATTAAAGATCTTATCAAATATTTAGGTGATCAGAAAAGAACCGCCTGTTCCTATTTGTTAACATAAGTATTAAAGACTGCGAGATATTTGTTATGCCGCACTTGATGCCACGTTTAAACACAGTGTTCAGTCGTTGAATTATCTAACTGTCAGCTCTTATTTTTCAATAGAAGTAGATCAACGTGATTGTCATGAGTGGTGAATTTTTTCAATTTAATGTGAAACGCAAATGCACATTTGAAACCATTATTGCTAATTATTTCAGGCGGTGTTGAAGTCTAACTTATGTACTCTTGCAATAGGCACTGAGTGGGTGCTAATTAGCTAAACATTTATTAATTTTGGGTACGGTTCCGACTTGCCAGTGTTCTCGCGGCGAAGACCACTATTGGTATGCGAAGTTAATGTATTTAGTGTATCAAAAATACGACTTTAGTGTTTATAACTCAACTTTCTTCCTGGGATCGAAATTTCCGTGCTCCGACACATCGAAATTTCGTCGATTAGCTAGAGGTTTCGGGAATGAAAAAGTTGAGACAGGTTGGAGCCATAGTGAATTAATTTAGGCTGCGCATAAATAATTGTACACGAGGTAGGGGTAAATTACCTTGTGATAGAGATCTAATTGTAATTGTCATTGTTTTTTAAGGTTATGTTGGTTACGTTACTGGCTTGACGAATAAATTACCACATAACTTTAACACACCCCTATTTTATCAAAATTATTAGGCTCTGAGGTTATGTTATTGTGCGGTATTTGATGGAGTGTTGTGATTTGATGGTTATTATCCATAGTTACATCTTGAACCCTTTTTTTTTATAGAGGACGGGAAACCTTCATAGGCGCCCCGCATTCTGCGGGGGAGTGTGGGATTCTTCCTATTCAATAGGAGACCTACCCACTGAAACCTCTCCTCAATTGTACCAGACTAACCTTTTGCCCAACATGGTATGTGCATGTACAGTTTCATCATGTCGGATGGCATGCTTCCCTATCGTCCTTTCTCTTCAGTTTCCCCTTCTTTCCCTCTCCACTGCTTGGGCTGTTCTCTCTTCTTCAAATTTTTTGCTCATTATATGTCCCAGGTACTCGCGAATTTCTTTTCATTTTCCAGCCTCCACGTGGCTTTCGAAAATTTCTGGAGTCAGCCTTTCTCCGAATGATCTTTCCAGCTCCAAATGTTGTTGTTCCCACCTGTCGCAAACTAGTAGATGTTCTGGCGTATCTTGTTGATCTGGGCAGTTTGGGCATGTTGCCTCTTGCGCCTTGCCTATACGGTATAGATATGAGTTGAAGGACCCGTGGCCTGTCATAAATTGGGTTACGTAGTGGTCCATACCGGTTGTTCCATTTAGTGTCTAGGTTGCTAGGTTTTTTATTAGTCTTCGCGTCCATCTTCCTGTTGTTGCATTGTCCCATCTTTCTTGCCATTTAAGTTGCATCTGTTGTCTTGATTCTTCCTTTTGCTGGCCGTTAGTTTCGTATAGCCTACCTCTTTCTTGGATCAAGATTGACAGCGGGGGTACTCCCGACACCGCCATCAGGACTTCTGTAGGCACTGTTCGATAAGCTCCCACTACTCTCAGCACAGCTTTGCGTTGGCTCTTCTCCAGTAGCTGACTATATTTTCTATATTTTAGTGCTGGCTCCCATATCGCAGCACCATATAGCATAATTGAGTGTTCGACACTCACTAGCAGCCTTCTCTTCTCCCTGCTGGGTCCGCCAACGTTCGGCATTAGTCTAGTCAGCGCCGTAATTGCTTTCTCGGCCTTCTCCACCGATCTTCTGACATGAGCAGTCATTCGAAAATTGCTGTCTATCCGCAAGCCTAGGTATTTTATTTCCTGTTTGCTACTAGTTCTTACTCCCCCCACCGTTAGTTCCACTGTCTTCAGTTTCCTGTAGCCTACTAGTACCACCACTTCAGTCTTCTCCGGTGCCAGGTTGAGTCCGTTCTGCAGTATCTATGTCTCTATCCCGTCGAAAGCCACAGCTGTCGCATCCACCAGAGATTGTTCGTCCTTCCTGGTAACTAGCAAAGACAGGTCGTCGGCGAATCCTATCAGTTCTGCCCCGGTCGGCATCTGCAGTTTCAGTATTCCGTCGTAGAATACACTCAATAGTAGGAGTCCCAGGACCGACCCTTGAGGCACTCCACTGCTTATCTTCATTTCCCTTTCGGCGACTAATAATTTTCGGTCCTCGAAATAGTCTCTAACGATGCTCAGCATGTAGCACGGTATTGTCTATTGCATCAAGCGCATTTATTATTTTGCTTCAAGACACAGTGTTGAACGCATTTCTCACGTCAAAAGCGACCATTATGCATAATTTCTTGCGCCTATGGCTTCCCTCCCTCGCTTTTTTAACTATCTCCGCCACATGCTTTAATGCTTGTATCGTGGATCTCCCTTTTCGGACGCCATACTGGTTTGAAGACAATTCCCGTTTTTCTTCTACTAGTCTTCTTAGCCTACCTTCTATTAGCCTTTCTAGAACTTTGCCCAGAGCATTTAACATACATAGTGGCCTGTACTTGACCTCCTGTTCTCGAGGTTTTTTTGGCTTATATATCAGAACCAACTTCGCTACCTTCCACATTTTTGGGAAGCTTCCGATTTCTAGGCAGTCATTCATTACTTGAAGTATTATTCCCCGCATCCGACATCTTGAACCTGTCTGTAAAGGAGGTTACGTTGTTGTTTATTCCTTAATCATGACATGGCCTGGCTAGACTGAATATATTTATGTATTAAAGATATTCAATATTGAAATTTTAATTCATAAACACCGTATGCTTCATAAAATGAACGTCAAAGAATTGTCTAATTGCAAATCATTTACGATTATTATTTTATTATTATTATTATAACAAAAAATTGTCGTAATAAAAATATTATTTGTTTTGACAATTGTTCACACTTCCTGAGAAAAATTTACGAAAATATGGCTTGTATGAGTTGTGTAAATATGTCATCAGTGTTTTCAAGGTTCTAAATGACTTAAATCATGCATAAATTGCTCCCCCTAAACAGTTCTTAGATACACCCGCGAAGGTACCCATTGTTGTCGTAATGACAATTCCTGTTAGTATTTGTTAAATCACCTTTGAAGTTAATAAGTTAGGAGGCTTGTTCTGAAACGAAGAGCTGATTAAATATTCTCGCCGAATTAGAGTCGTAATCAATTTGGTGCATTGTGGGGGTGCTTTAGTGGTTGATCAGCTAGCCACCGTCAAATATGTAAGTTTTATGGTCCAGACATCATGAATGAAGGAAAGGTCAGACGCTAGTGTAGGAATTTCAGAGATGGCCGAACAAACGTGCACGATGAGGAACTCTCAAATTTCACATACGATACTGTATGGCACTGACACGCACAAGCTACAGTACCACAAACTGTGTGCTAGGTGGTTGCTAAAGATGTTGCCCGATGTTCCCAAAAATTAGCGAATGCCCTTTATATTGACCTTCCTGCATAGCTACAAAAGTAATGGCGATGAGTACCTGAATCATATTTTAACTGGTGACGAGACATGGATTTCATAAAAATATGTATAAACCAAGCAATGATCAACGCAGCGAAAGCATAGGGTTCCCCCAAACCCAAAAAGTTCGAGCAGACGTTCGTGAATCGAAAACTTATGGCTACTGTTTTTTGAGACAAGACTTTCTTGTCTTTGAGACAAGAAAGGCGTATTGTGGGTTAATTTCTTGAAACATGGTACAACAGTTAATGCAGGCGTGTATGGTGAGAACTTAACGTTAAATTTTTGTGTTACTGCCGATAGGCCCTTAGTTTCTGAATAAGCCTTGTATGTTACATATTTTATTAAAAAAGTGTTAGTAGTTGTGTTAAAAACATATACTGCTTTACCCGTTAGTCCAAAATCGGCATTATTAAAATTATTTGGAAAATTTTCTTTTTTTAAGTAAGATTGTGCCAAAATGCGCACATTATAAAATTATTTTGAAATATACAGAGTGACTCGCTACAAAGGAGCATCTTCAAGGTATTATTGTTTTTAAATAGAAGACCCTGTACATCTTAACAATTTTTGAATTCAACCTAAAGTTATCTATCCAACGATGTTCCGTTTTTTTAATTGGGATGACAGGTTGCCGAATTTATCAAAAAAATGTGAATATTTTGGAGGGCACAAGGTTTAACAAATTAATTCGGTGCGTAAGTATTCAAATTAATTAAGAATGCATATTTTGTAGTTATGTAGCTAAATTATTTCGAAGAGCGTTGTCTCAATTGTTTCAAATGAAACACACTGTATATTTTTATAGTTTTGAATTGGCAGGTTAATTCTTCACAAGTTTTATGAATATTGTCCTATATCTAAAATCGATATTTTCGGAGATATTTTTACTTTTTCATTACAAACGGTTGACTTATTAAATTTTCTGTTCTATCTAATCTAGTAGCCATGATTTTGACATACATATTTATTATTAATACCATAGATAGAAAAATGATTTTATTTCAATTCTAGTATTTATTTATCACAGATGTTCAGCATGACTTCCGTTCTGTTCAATAGACATGTTTAGTCTTTTCAAAATCGATACTCTGCTGTAGCGAGTCACCCTGTATATTTAAAAATAGTTTTATAATGCGCGCATTTCGGTGCTACATCACTTTAAAAAAATTATAAATTTCCTAATCATTTTAATAATGCCAATATCGGATTTTGACGTAACCCTGTATAAACTGAACAATTGGCCAACTATTTGCTATAAAGCGAAAAAAATTAATCTTATTTATGGATATTTAATGCAATCCCACTTTTTCCGGTCTGCCGTAAAGGCTAAGGCTGGATCTTTCTATATTCTTACGCACCTAGTCCATAAATATAGAAATCTGTAACAAACATTAAATTCAAAATGTGTTTTAGAACGGTTTTGCCTTTAATTGATTAAACCTGATTTTGTCAAAACCAAGTAGGGTGTTTTACATTATTTTACATTAAACTTTCTTAGCTTTTTTACTCTTCTTTTCTTTGTAAATTTTGCAGCTGAAGTGTGTGCTCAGTGAATTTTTAGACTGAAATAAAACTTTGGGAGCTTTAATGAATTCGTTTTCGCTTAATTAAGTAATTACTCAATCACTCGTAATTTTACATCTTTAAAACGTATTTTAAGAAACTTAGGATTAAAACCACATACTTGTGGTCGCGAAAGGAATGTTAGCCTAATTATTTGTTGCTTACAAGATGTTTCGAATAGCAAACTAAATTAAATTGAAATTTAGTTATCTAAAATAAAGTTTCTAACAGCTCGTTTATTTCCTTAATTTCAGTTATATAGACTAAATTTATATTTCACTTAAGATATTTTTAACTTTATGTTATGTCAAACAGCTTTTATTAATAAGTATGACGTAGGTTTGAAAATTTTTAGTAGCCATGGCCATGCAGTACGGAATACAGTAAAAAATGTTTTATTTTTCCATTACCCACTGCATTTCATTAGAAAACATAACTGTGGGTTAAAAAGAAAGTTTAATTTACTTGTTTGGGGTTAACAAGACAATATAATTGACAGTTTAATTTAAACGATGAATATTTTCAGTTCTTTATTTGAAAAAAAATGGATGTGGATCTCCGAAATTCCAATTAATTCACGATTCTTTATTAATTCATATTTCATGAATGACATTTCTAACCCGGTAGGCGGTGTGTCAAACAACATTTGCAGCTAAACGTCGTATAACTGAAGTCTGGAAATTGTGGTGGCCAGAATTGTTGGCTTAATCAATGGTTGTTGTACAAGACATAACAACACGTTAAAAGAATTTTCTTATTATCAGCACTTCGGTTAATTTAATAGCTAAATAAAGTGTTATAATTTCAAGATGTTTAATAGAGAGGAACATGTAAGTGTAAATAATTAATTAGGAATTTTAGTGCATGATAACAATTTTGAAAGGGAAGGCTAAGGAGCAACTTTTGGGTTGTACGGGGTATGTTTACGGCTGAAGAGGAGGACAACTTCTAAACAGCCATTGAGTTGTAATTTATGTGGTAGTCTTAATTTTAAGATGACATGTATATATTATTATTCAATACCCTGAGAAAATTAAAAAAAAAATGGGTATGTTTCTTAATATTCATCGCAGAGTTTTTGGAAATTGTGCAGGACATGCGATTAAATCGAGACATGAACTAGCCGAGCCCGTGGGCTACGGTGAACCTTTTGTATAGAAAATTTGGTTAAAAAATCTGACATGATGTATCAAAATTAGTGCACCATAAAATAGAGTAGTAAATGGACGTCTGCAGTGGGGCGTCGATCACCTGAGATATAATTTATTGTTTTTCCATATTAGTAAACGAACGCTTGTGCAGATAGCTTTTAAGGGTTATACATTGAAAAAACAATCCTATTTTAATTGTAAGCTAGGAGCTCTATAATCAAAGTCCATAATTGTGTTTTAGTACTTGAAAATTTTGTCAAATAGAAATGTGTGAAACGGGAAAATAAGTTGAACTGAAGCCGTGGGCTACGCTCCACGCTTTGTTTAGTATGTTAAAAATGAACGTAGCCTTATCAAAATATACTGTATGTAATTAGTGCACCTTAGCGCTTTTTACAATACGATAATAAATGAACGTCGACAGATAGGGCCCTGCTGCCCCAATCACCTTCAATAAAGTGTATTCTTTTTTTATACTATAGTTCTTACGATGAGCATTTTTCAGTTTCGGATTAGCGCTTTATTTGCATACCATAAACTCAACGCTTTTCTGTCTTTGTTAGTTGCTCGCATATTCATATTTCCGACAAAGACGTATGTCGTAGTGACATCTGCGAACGAAACAATACCAACACTGTACGTGGGACGTATTCTGTCGGCTGACACGTTTAGTAGAAAAAAACAGAGATACTTGAAGAATGTTGCGCTTTTGCATCCAAAGGACACTACTTAAATCTGGTTACGGCAGTATTTAAAATATTTTGGAGGTTTATATGTCAATATTTTATTTTTCAAAGTTACCTTATTGTTTATTACTGAAATTTATTTTATACACTTTGGCAACCTTTGTTTAAGCTGGGAAATAGTTCTGTAGATATCCCGGTTTGTTTAGGTTGAAGATAAGTTAATAGCATTTTTGTGATACAGCCATTAAAAGGTAATTACAGTTACTGGGATGTATTCTTGAAAACACGATTGTACTGAGCTAGTTCAACATTGGTTGTTAGTTGGTGATTAGTTATTGTAAAAAGAAAACGCTGTTAGAAATGACCGGAAAATTTTGAATGCGCAGTGTCAACAGTTTGTGTTAAATCTATTCGATTATTTTACGTGCGAAAAAGACAATTTTGGCCCATTACGCTACGTTGTAGCGATTCGGAAACGAATTGCAGATGCAGAATAAGTTTACCCACCATACGGAAAATCGTGTAGCAAAGGAAAGACAACCTTCCATTAATAAAAAAAAGGTGCACAGCTCCAGAAAAAAGTTAAAAAATGAAGATTTGTCCGAAACATTAAGAATGACAGTTAGAGATGTAGTGTATAGAATGTACGTTGAAAAACGTCATTGTATATTTTACTCATACTGTTTAAGCCTGTTTTACTATTTACCATTTTCAAGATTACATTCCAGTAACTGTAATTACAAGGTTCCCAAAGTGTATAAAATAAATTTCAGCAATAAACAACATTGTAAATAAAAACTCTTAGGTAACTTTAGAAAATAAAATATTGCCATATAAACCCCCAAAACATTTTTAATACTGCTGGAAACAGATTTAAGTAGTGGTGTTTGGATGCATAGCGCGACATTCTTCAAGTATCTCTGTTTCTCTCTACTAAACGCGTCACCCGATAGAATACGTCACACGTACAGTGTTGGTGTTGTTTCGTTCGCAGATGTCACTACGACATACGTCTTTGTAGGAAATATAAATCCGTGGGCAACTAATAAAGAGAGAAAAGCGTTCAGTTTGTGGCATGCAAATAAAGCGCTAATCCGAAACTGAAAAATGCTCATCGTAAGAACTATAGTTAACGAATGGCCATACAGATAGATTTTAAATGATATACATTGACCTACTAATCACACTTCAACTGTAAACTAGAAGCTTTACATTTAAAAATCCAAATTTTAGATTTGAATTCTTGAAAACTGTGTCAAATAGAAATGCGTTAAATGGGATAATAATCTGAATTAGCTGAACCCATGGGATACGCTCCGCGCTTTGTTTAGTAAATTCTTAAAAAAATATGTATTTAGCTATATTAAAATGTAAGGTGGGTAATTAGTGTAACACGGCACTTCTAAAATCGATAGTAAATGGACGTCGGCAAATAGGACCCCGCTGCTTCAATAAACTGAGACAAAATTTGATCGTCTTAGAATGAATTGAAACCTAATTTTGCAATTTAATATTAAACCCAGAAGATAAAATTTACATTTTATGTTATTTTTGTTTGTTTAAGCCAATGCATGTAATATATTAGTTCATACACCATATAACTATTTTATTAGTATTGTATCTTGTATATTATCATCATTATCATTAACAGCATTTTCGTCCCACTGCTGGGCATCGGCCAGGAATACGGGGGACCTAAAGTTTAACGTCAAATCCGAACGACAGAAATTCCAGAGAAGGTTTTTAGCATTAAGATCCCAGGCTTGCAAGCCGAAATGGAAAATTGTGTGTGGTGGGTTGCACACAAGATTTTTATAAGTCTTCATAGTAATGCTTAGATTTCGAACCCAAGCCAGAATCGACGTTTTACTCAGAAAGCGAGCGCTCTACCAACTGAGCTACCGCCACACTGTATATTATATTGTTTATATATTTGTTATTACGCATCTTCTGACAAGTTATTATTTAATCCTAGAAGGGCATATTGGTTATCATGTAATAATAATTAGGTCTATGTTAACTTGAGCGCCGCTACTATTCAAAATAATTCGTACTCACTGTCCATAAATGAGATGTATATTTTTTAACAGTTCAATAACTATGATAATAATTATAAGTAAACATGTCGGTATGTAAGTTCTGTACTTTGTAAATACTTATAATTGTTAAATTATCATAGTAATGTCTCACTTAGGGCCGGTCTTTCAATGTTTCGACAAAGTTCTAGACAAGCTAGCAGTCAAATTGATCCTCCTTCTTACGGTATGTTCTGTCTTTCAATCGTCCGATAGTCTACGTCAGAGGTTAGTTTACTTATTCCGCAGGATTAAACTTATCGAGTAGTAGAAGCAGCCGACAGTACTATGTCGGCAGGATAGGGCAACTATGAGCGTGAATGAAAATAAAGTGTTTTTCTATTTCGGTTTTATAAAGCCGTTCTAAGCGCACTGTTTTAGCTTAAAAACAGTACGTTAAGGAGGCCTATAATCGTACTGTTTTTAGTTTGTTTTTTTACGATGTTGGTAGTTCGATTTGAATTTGAAATGTCAGTTT
>JABXWE010030663.1:0-12555 GCA_014611495.1 Limonius californicus
ACTGTGTGGGATGAAAAATGCGAGACATTTCATCATTTTTTACGTAATTGGGGTTTCAAATAATACGTTTTACCCTAACAAATTTAAAAAAACTGCACGCAGAGATCAAAATCATCCACGGCGATTGGAAGTTTGAATGTGAGTCTTCCTTCGAATTCTATGTAATCAAAATACCAGTAAGCATCGGAAACCGCTACAACAGAATGGATTAGTATGACACAGGAAAAAAACAAACAGAAAAGATTCAAAGGAAAGTTTGCTATAACACATATATGTATTTGCTAATCCTTGAATACAGTGACTAACTCAGATTTGAATGTCATAATGGGACTAATGGCATAGAAGGAAATGAACACGCAGATAAACTAGCAAAAGTAGGTTCTGAAATACCGTTCACAGGGCCTGAACCTGTTGTCGGTCTAGCTAAGCGGACAGTGAGAGGAGCAGTTAAAGAATGGATCATAACCAAACATTCGGAACACTGGAGACTCTCACCTCGACAAAGACAAAACAAACATGGGCAACCACCCTCACAAGCTTACCAAAACAGTGCTACAACTCAGTAGGAATCAAATTGGAGTAGTGACAGGACTGCTAACGGAGCACTCGCACTTCAGACAATACCTCCACAACACAGGGCTATTTAATGAAGATCCTATATGCAGGCTGTGTAGCGAGGAATATTCCAATGCGAAGCCTTAGCTCATAGAAGACATCAAATCTTTGAGGGCACTAATCCCAATCAGAGACAACCACAAGCCAGTCTGATCAACAAACTCCTAGACCTGATAGAGAGGACGGATCTACTTGACAGCGACTAGCGACAGAAGGGCATGACACAATAGGCCTAAGAGGCCGCGGTGTCAAAGGGCAGAAACAACCCTCACCGTACAAACAATCTACAATCTACAATGGGACTAATGGATGTATAGTCAGTTTAGTTATTAAAATTAAGTGTAACCGTTGATTTAAATCTTATAACAGGATGAAATAGGAGCAAGATACTTATATATCAAACCCTATTTAATGAAATTATGTGAAAACCATATCACGGTTTAATGCATTTTCGATAATGTTTAACGCAAGAAAAATACTGTAGGATGTAGAAGATAAAATAATTAAGGAAAAACAATAACATTCTATGGTGGAGAAACGTGGCAGCAGACTATCAAAGTTTCGAGGACAAATAATATCAGCAAAACTAGACCACATGAAAAGGTGTCTGCAATATATCCGCAGAGACAGAGTAAGAACAGAAACGATATAGAAAGAAATGAAGATAACGGCATTTATTACTAGCATACTACAAAATAAAGCACCGCATTGATACAGGCACGTTGAACAAAATCCGGAGCAACCATGGCCTAAAGTTCTTAAATTGGTCATCAAAAGGCGAAAGAAGAAAAATTAAACCAGGCGTCAAATGAAAAATTTGTATAAACAATCTGTGGAAAAAAAAGTTGTTAACGAAGGTGACTGCAAAAATAGAAACTATTGGAACTTGGCAAACGTATAATGGGTAAGTATGATGTTTTCAAATAACGAGAATGCAAATTAGTTACTTATTTTTGGAGAATGAGGAGGAAATGCGACTGCAGCCCACAATGAATATATCAGACGCTACCCAACTGGGAATCTACCGTCTGAAAAAATATTAAGACACATTGAAACTTAAGAAACCAATATAAATTTGTTAATTCCAGAAGATGAAGGCCTAGAAGGATTACGAACAAGGAAAATAAACTAGCAGTGTCAGAAGCACTGAATGGAAATCTCCATGTAGGTCAAAGAGACCTTCTCGCTAATGTGTAAATTAGTGAAACTTCACTTTAGAAGAATTCTAAAAGCAAATATAATTTCATCACTATCACGTTACTTTAGTGCCTGAACTGCATGAAAACGACCCTTAGAGATGATTGAAATTTTGTAATTTCTTTCAGAATCGACTGGTTTTTGATCCACTTTTTTTAAATTGTGTGTTGTTTAGCGGCGAGGTAAAATTCTCAAGGGTGAAGTGAATAAGCACAACTGGCAGTATTTCGCACACGAGAGAATCTGCTATTTTCGTAGAGTTTTTTCTATGAATATTTGCGATGACATAGCAGCTAGCCATATTATTAGACCACACTTCCTACATGAAAATTGAGTTTGACATCTTTACGTGGATTTCCAACAAAACATTTCCCTCGAACTGTTGGAAGATGTAAAACTAATTGTACGAGAAAAACTTTGGTACTAACATGATGGCTGTCCTGCTCACTACAGTTGGATAGATAGAAATTACTTAAATAACGTATTTAGAGAAAATGGGATTGGAAGAAGAGCTGTGCATCCATTACTACCCAGAAGTTATATCACTGCACTGGACTGTTTTTCTTTGGAGTACAATTAAAGAAATAGTATAGTAAACGAGCAAGGTGTACACAAAATAAAAATGGGGACGCGTACATCAATTACATCTGACACGCTTGCTAGAGTTCGAAAACAGTTTTTAATCGAATCAGAAAATGTGTGGAAGTGGATGGAGGCAATTTGTAATATTTACTGAATTAAATAAATGTTTGTTATTTATTTTTTATTATTTTTCACATGTTTAGTTTTTACTATAGCACAGCTGCACCATTGGTTGCTCTTCTTCTTAAATAGTTACATAATTATTAATATTAGAAAAACTTTTAATTACTATAACAAGGGATCTACTTAGCAGAAAGGAAATATGATCCATCCAGTTGCAGTTGCATGTGTACCACTTGTAAAGAGGGACAACTTATCTGGCCCATCCTGTATGTTGGGACATCCAGTTCGATGGAAAATTTGGTGATTTGAACGCCTTATATATTCTTAACCGTATATGCTCAATCTATTTAAGATATAATTCTAAAATATATTTTCAAAATAAAAATATATCACATTTCCCTACAGCTCGATAGCACAATTCCATTTACAATGGTTAAAAAACATCTGGAAATGTTAAATTTCTAATAATTAATCTAACGGTGAATCCTACCTCGAAACCCTTTCAGTGAATAGCACTGACAAACACTTTTAGGCAGTCGGTTAAGACATGGATGCAGGCTAAATCTTTCTTGACACTTAACGACTTCATTGAGTGGCGCTACCCGAACTTGAATCGGCCATTAAATACTTCTGTGTCAATGTCGCAAACTTAAGCACCTTGACGAGGACATTTCCCTGATTATAGCTGGTAATTGCAAAATCGATTCGCTTACTGATCACTCTTAGGTAATTATGGTTGCTTTAAGCCATGCCTAGTAAGCCCGACCATTTCCTCGGTAATGTTCCATTCTTGAAGTGCATTTTATATGACTGCTTGATCAATCCGGAGAAGTCATAAAACCATGGAGCTTTGAGTCGAAGCAGTTTTCAGGATAATGCAATGCAAGAACTGAACGAACACCTTAAATTTTATGTAGGAGTTTAAATGGAAATTACTATCATCTTTAAAACATATTATTACTTCATATACAGGGTGGGCCAATGAAAATGAAACAGACCTGATTTTTCATATTTATCGTCACTTTTTAATAATTACGATAAATATGAAAAATCAGGTCTATTTCGTTTTCATTGGCCCACCCTGTATTACAAAAATATTATGTATCTCTAATAAATTATTATTATCTTTTCAATGGCAAAGGCCGTTATTATATATTTTCTTTGGAAACAGTAAATCAGTAATGTGCTGCCACTTTTTTGGTAGTCTTAAAAACAGCCATTATGTTAAAGTGGTTAAAGACCTTAAATCTTCCAATCACAATAGCCTTTTTCCTCATCCATAAAACGTCTCCTCGAAAAATATGTATCAGTCGTAGAAATGATACAGACAAAATTAGAAACGTTTACCATGTTCCTAAGAAGGTCAATTTTTGAAATAATTCATAAAATATAATTCAGCTTGCGTTACCATATTTTGTTATATCCTGTAGTGCGCTTTTACACTTCATTTAAAGTTTTTAATTAAAATAATATACAGGGTGTCAATTTACAAACGTACAATGCGTTATATCTCTGGAAGTAAAATAGGTATTGAGCTCTTCTAGAAAACGTTTCTAGAACACAGAGGTGGAATCATTATGACTCATAAGGCAACCTTCACCATTCAACCTCCTAGGCTCTAAAGTGCATTTCAGAGTCGCTGTGCAGCAAAAAGAAGATAGGGCAATGGTTTTCTTATGCGACAAAAGATGACATTGTTGCCAGTGTTCGTAACAATAGCACGTCGAGTTTATTTTGTTGAAATAAGGTAGGTGTTCAGAAGTTTTCAAACAAAAATAATATTAACCAACCAAGATAATAATGTTAAGTTCTTAATTTGTTTTATTGTATACAATGAGGAATTTCTCGTTGTAAACTAATGTGAAAAGGGTATATAGGTGCGAAAAATACTAATTTTAAGGCAAATGACGTTAAATATTTAATCAACGAAGCATATTCTCAAGTGATACCAGAAAATTGGAGCAACTGCGTAGGCCATGTGGAGAAAATAGAAAAGTCAATGTGGGAAGTTGACAACATAATGGACGAAATAGAACCCATAATTATCAATATCAACGCTGGTGATAGTGATAGTGATCTAAATATTTTTAGCGACAGTGATAATTAACTATAAAACATGTCGTATTTTTCACAATATCTTCATAATTTTATGTAATTTATTTTCTCAGTTATATAATAGTGCTTGCATATTATATCATATATATTATGGTAATTGTCTTGTTTCTTTTTTACTCTTATAAATATGTAAATAATAAACAATTAATTGCGCTTAGCAAAAATTGTACTCTCAGGTTCAATAACATATAAACGTTTTAGAACCACTGAACCTGGCATTTAACAACACGCTTCTTTTAGGGGTTACAATAGCATTTATCATATTTCAAAGCTTTGTGTGAAAGGGATTAAATTTTATGTCTTAAAGGTGCCTCACAAATAAGTTTGACAACCTTGTATTTGTATCTTCACCATGCTGCACGGCGACTCTGAAACGCAGTATAGATACCCTATAAAAATTACAAATGCTAACACATACTTTGTGATACCTCATTGAAAGCTCTTAGAGAATGGTATTTAGTAGTAACAACCTTTTTTTCCCTTGACTCGTTTCAGAAAAAAATAAACATAAACTCAAAATCAATTATTGTAGTTAAAATTATTCAGTACAATGGATTGGTAAAAGAGGATGAACAGAATGGCCTTCAAGGTCTCCGGATTAACCCCATTATGGGGTTACTTAAAATGTGTCTACAGTCCATTGTACATTGTATAACTACGATATCGAATAGTTTAGGAGTTTCGAGCTATTCCGCAACAAACCTTCCAAAATGTTTAGAGAGAATTTAAGGGTAGACTTCACTATTGTCTAGAGAATAATGGAACCCATTTTGAATATTTAACCAAGTATTTTTAAATTGTAATTACAATAATTGGTCTAGATCCTTTCGGTTTTTTTTTTATTTTTGAAATAAAAAGTAGGTTGCTTCTACTGAATAGCATTTTTTCAGAGCTTTTCAATGAAATATGAAGTAGATGTTACCACATGAAATTTTCTTTTGTTGGGGGTGCGTACAGCCTAAGAAATTGAATGGGAAGGGTTATCTTATGAGTCGAGTTTTCTGGAAAAGTTCCATGCCTATTTTACTTCCAGAGATATTGTACGTTTTTAAGTTGACACCCTGTACACAGCTACAGGCAGATCACCCTTATCAGTCCTACTTTTTGAAAACAGTTAATCATTGTGAGTTCGAGCAACCAATTTTATTACAAAAGCCTTAATGAAGAATCAAATATTGGCATTCCCCGGTAAAGTCGGCATCTTGAAGTGTTTGCTCCAAAATGTCTGGAACTCCAGAATTTCAAACAGCATGAAGGGTCGCGAGTTGTATCGTTAAAAATTTCTTTAAAAAATAAGCAAGTTTTGTAGGACAAATAATTTCATTAACCCCGCCCCTTCTGAGAGAAACTTAAAAAAACAATTCCGTTTTGTCGACTGAGTGATGTAGGTACGTGCTTGTTTGTTTGTATTGATAAGTGTTTGTGGGCACATTTGCAATAAGATTTTTAATTGTTTGCCAGGAATACGATGCCTCAGCTTGTCCCCAACCGGTGGATATGAGGCCGCATCAAGGATGTTGTTTATACCAAAAAAAAATCTACGAGAGATGATGTGTAGCTGAGAATTTGCAATGCCTGCCGATCATGAAGAAATATTTAAAGCCACTGACATTGTGACTAGAAGACCTCGACAGTGTTTAGAAGTAGACAGAAGGCAGTTTGAACAATTGTCTCATTATTTAACTTACATTCACACTTTTCCTAAATGTTAAGTTAAATAACAGTTAGTCAATTGTACACTTATTTAATAACTTCAATCGAATATTCCTCAGAAGGGATGTTGGTAATAAAATGATTAGTTCTACAAAATGTGCTTATTTTTTAAAGATCTTTTAACGACCCCGACTCTGAAGTTCTCCACATTCTGAAGCAAACTCTTCAGGATACCGACTTTGGCGAGGAATGCCAATATCACCATTCGATTCTTCATTGAGGCTTTTGTAATAACAACGTTTGCCCGAACTCTCTAAGATTAACTGTTTGTAATAATGACCATATACTTGTCTAAAATTATTTATTAACATTGTTAACAGTTGATAAGCAAACAACAGGCTCTATTGTGCCCAAGCGGCTGCTACATTCAAGCGACAAGGGTTCGAGTAAACTCATGATGGGCTTCATCGCTAGACAATAAGCATTACGTTAACATCTAATTGGAGTATTTATTTTAGTTATAAAATGATAAAACTTTAGTGGATAAGATAACTATGAATATGATATTGAAGAACGATGTGACAAGTTAAATTTAGCGCTTAGTATAAAGTATAAAGTAGGCGAGAATGAGGTAAAATTCATAAATAAAATAATAAGAAATTATTGAAAACTACTAGTAATCTGAAACGAAGTAAAGTATCAATAATCCTCTATTTATCAACCCCTTTGAAGGATAAGAATGTTAAATACTTGCAATTTTCTCTTAAATTTATGAGTTGCTGTGTGAACTTCGGAGCAATAAGTTTAAAAGCAAGCTAAAAAAAAGTAATTGTACTTATGAACTATTACCAATTTCAAAGTCAATTAAATATACTGAACGAAAATTATTGTGATTTAATGTAATCTGCAGGTATTGATTTAGCTCTAGTAAAAGTTAATGAAAATACAGATTTTCATATAAATACCGTGGTTTCAAAATTAGAAAATTTTTTACAGTTAAGGTACGTTTTAAAGCAACTGGATGAGCCTCCGAACAAAATCTTAACTTCAGTGTCTGAATTAAAAAAAAACTCCCAGTAGATATTTTAAATAATACCCCGAGTTCAAAAAGTAATTACATAACGGTTGGTCAAAGAATAATAAAATAATGTCTAATGCAAGCTTTATGTACCAATTGACGTTTAGGCACAGCCTTTCTAGCGCCATCTAGCGCAAGCGCCAGTACCTAGCCGACAGCGTTATGTTAGGTTAAGTTGCATGCTAAATGTAAATAAATCAATTTTTGAAGAAATTAGTTCTATTATTTCAATTTAGACGATAACAGTAACAACTGAATTACTACACTATTAAACAAATCATAACAAGTAGGTAATCATTAAAATTGGAAATTATAATTTTTTTATTTCACAGGTACAGAAAAATAAACATGAAAAACTAAAGAAGCTGTTCAAAATGACCACCGTTTTTCTGCAGACACAAATTTACTCGTCTTTTCATACTATTAAAAGCATTTATAAGAATTTGAGGAGTTATATTGGGACATTGTTCCGTAATTCTGTTTAGCAGTTCCTCGATATTGTTAATAGGGGTCTTGTATACATTATTTTTCAGATAAGGGAATATAAAGTAATCTAAAATAGTCAAGCCTGGTGATCTAGGTGGAAATTCTGGATTTGAACGTAAACTAATTATTCGATGGTCAAAAAATTCACGAAGGTAATTGAGGGTTTCTTAAGCGGTGTGGGCCGTCGCGCCATCCTGTTGGAAGTAACCTTGCTGGAGTTCATCCTCATGAAGCTGATTAATAAATTCACGTACAATATTTCGCACAATATGGGTCCGATAATACGTCTTCGAGACACAGCAATTCAAACACCAACTTGTAACGGGTGAAGGGGAGATTCGCGAAAAGTATGAGGATTTGCAGCACTCCATAACCTCATATTTTGTGAGTTTATATACCCTAATGATAAACCAGTCTCTTGCCAAAGTGTACGTAGTGATGTCGTGGGTTGCTCGTTCAAACGTTGACGAACATCATCAACTGTATTTTGTATGAACTCTTGGCCTTCCAGCTCTATCTCTATGAGTAATACTCCCTGTATCTCGGAATACATCAACACATCTTCTAAGAGCGCTGTAAAAATTTCCTTCAAGGACAGCAATATCTGGAAATTGTTGCCGAAATTCCTCTAAACATGGCACCGCACTGTAAATCCATTTGCCGTTCGCTGGAACACCATTTCGGAAATATAATTCAATCATAAATGTTTTGTGTTCTATTGTAAAAACCATTACAATTGTAACTTAATTGAATTTTCAACATAAACTTATGACAACAACAACAACAGTGATGAGAGTTAATTAATTTTAAAGCTTGCCGTTAACATTACTTTTATTTTCCATGGCCAACCCTTATGTAATTACTTTTTGTACTCACGGTATATCGTATAATCCAGTTTTTGATGCTCTACAAATACTCAGCGGCAAGCGAAAATATACGTTGTGTGCGTAGTAAACATTACAGTTTATTTAAATTGGGGCTTTCTACAATATTGCTGGTTTAAAATCGCAAATTACGTTGCCCGAAGAAGACATTACTGCACAAGAAAACATGTCCGAATTCTACCCAAATCAGCGTGACGGATATTGCGAGTACTGATCACACCGTATTTAAAGTTAAGCAACGATCCACCCGATGACCACTTCGATAGGTGACCGAAAATCCACGCTTACACACTGATATCGTGGTGCCTTGGAGAGTACCTAACACCATCAGTCCCCCTTAGTTAAACAAGAAATATCAACATAAACAGGGTTAAAGTGTAAGAATATTCTTCGGGTATCCCCGCAAGCAATTCCTATACACACGTTAGTTTCCTCGAAAACTATTTCTAATATATTTAAAACATCCCTAAAATAAAAAAACCTTTCCGAAATCACATAACATGTTTTATAATGGTTAAGAATTTAAAATTTTTTGGAAAACTTAGGGGTGGATTGCGTCAAGGGGATCCTAAACCAACCTGGAATCAAAAATTTAATACAACTTTCTACGTCGACAAACCATTATATTCGTTTCCTTGCCCTTTCTAGGGCATAGGACAGTCTACCTAAAAGATGGAAAGCGAACTGTAGCCACGTAAAGAACAATACGTATAATGTACGGCAAAATAAATTGGTAACAGAGTCTTGGCAATATGCTGACTGTAAGACAATTAGAGTCTTGGCATTTAGGTTATGGGTATTTTATTCTTAAAGGATGGTAGTTTGTAATAAGGTGAAAAAATTCATTACATTATGCTCAAGTATGTTACAAACATAGCTTGATATTACCGTATTTTTACACTATTTTGGCATTTTTTTATCATCAGTTCAAATGATTTTTTCATTTATTTTTCACTTTATTTCAATCTTGGATATGTTGTGTAATAGTTAAATAAACTGCAAGTTGAACAGCTGCCTATGAACGTAACTGCGTTTTTTTTATATAGAAATGTTTTACAAGTGATTTACTTTCCAGATACTATAATTGTGACGAATATTTCCAAACACCAAGAATCTAAACCTTAGAGGTTATTATAATGCAACTTATATGTACCTACTCATAATTGCCTGATTTGAGAAGGTAGAGAATTCTCTAAATATACATTTTATTTGAATTACGCCGCCCTATAACATGACACAGCAGTCTAATAGAAGTTATTAGCCTGATTACACACCGATTGCAAATTGCAACCAAAAATCAAAGTAATCTCGGGTTCCGCCTCCGGACTTTTAGTAAAATTCTTTTCGCTGGAAATTTTGAATAATCCTCTACATTTAAAATATTTGCAACACTGTAAATTAATGAAAGGCTAGAATGTTGACACACTGTCTTAAATACAAAGAGATTATGTGCAGATTGGAAAAAGTAGTTCAAGTATTTCGGTCAGTTTTTTATTTTGTAATAGTTTTTCTGCCCTATTAAATAATTTTTAAAGAACTGTAAGGATACTATTTTTGGCCAAAATTCTTTTACATATATTGTATGCTCGTATAGTTATCAATAAAGTTTGCAATAAATATTGTGTATGTTTATGGTTATGCCTTTCTAAGACCCGAGAGTCATCGCAGGGGGTTTTTTTTCGGTAAGATTTGGGAAAATTAGGGTAGTGGGTGCAAAGCGGCCGAAAGGATGGCTTCTCAGACGGGTGAATGAACAGTATATGTGTGTTGCTTAGTTGATAAATGCACTGAAGTGATGTACACCTATGTATTGGCTACCTTATAAGGTAGTGAGGTTGAGCGAGATGAGTAGTTGTTAGTTGAAGCTATAGATAATGCTTTTGCTTATGTAGTACTGTTAGTCATTGTAATTACTGTGTTATTATGATTGAGGCCTGTGTTATTCTGCTTGTGGGGCTTGTCAGCTTTCCCAGGTAGTCCCCCCAGACTACAGCATTAGGCGGCTTAAAACGGAACCCCCTTCCGTTTTAAGCCGCCTAATGCTTTGGCGGGTCGGTGTTTATGCATAGTCACTCGACTTTACCTCCACCTGGTTGACCAGCCAGTGATCTCTGTATTTCACTTTGCAGAGTGACCTGTGGGGAACCTGTCTCTCGCTCTTTTCCTAATTAGGCGACGGCGACTGGTGGAGGTCGTTTGGTAATCACAATGGCAGGGGAGGACTCATTGCCCGGTGATAACATTCGGATACCCGGTACCCGTTAGAGGTTAGGTATAACAGTCAATATCTACTAAAGACGGCCCTGTCAAGGACACCCCAGCCTGTACGAGAACTAATAGAGACGGTCCTGTCATGGTGTCAAATGTAAGGTACTAGCGACGCGGGATTATACAGGGGGACACCCGACCCCCTGTAAGTAGAAATGTAGAAATTGCAATGCTAAAGTAGTATTATTGCTTGTGCGTTCCATGCTTTGCTGGTGTGTGCTGAAATGGGGTTGTGACTGATTGTGTGTTTACTTTATGAGTGCACCACGTACATGTCTAAAGCTGTCAAATCCTGAGCTCTCGAGAATTTAGTCTTGATGAGTACACTTAAGTTTTGAGTAAATTATTACTATTAGTTTGTAAAAATTCCCACCGCCTGTCCCGATGCAAAAAAGACCCTCCTACAACACGAATAATAAAAAGTTGCACAAATGTTGGTTTGATTGCCTATTTACGAAGTTTAAAATACTGTGAAATTAGATTAATTAATACCTTTCTTAATAACACTGCAAAATAAAAGCTGAAACATATGAAAAACCAGGATCCGCAATAGTATTTTTGCGTGATTCTGCTTCTTTTATTATGTCACTGTAAAAACAACTGTATATAATGAAATCTTAACGGTAATTTTTAAGGAAACTCCAGCTATGTCGGAACAATAAATCTGTGAGACATATTTCTAGTTTTTCAGCCGGAACGGTACATCAAAAAGCTGTACGTTTTTATAGCCATGTCATATTAGTTAGGTTAGGGTTTTTGATATACATTTCTATACACGTTCACCGCATTTTTTGCGCAGATCCGTGGAATTCAGCGTCAGATTCTTGGAGGCGATCCAAATCAAACCAATGAAACACACTGAAGCCGCAAGAAGCTTCCTATTCATAACGAAGCATTTGATCCAAGCTGTTTCTGAATATAAGATACAATATACGTACCTATGTAACTGGACGTATATTATTTTTTCATAACTGTTAGGGGGATTTTACTATTTCTTCAACGCATATTTTAGTTACGCTGCCATTAAGCTTGATATATAATACATATATAGACAAAGGCAAATTTTACGTATTAAAACAGTAAGTAATATCTCGTGCCTCTATTTTTCTTTAAAAAAATATAAGATTGTAGCCCTATATGTACTATAATGCACTTATCTAGCAAGTAGATAGAGTTGGACAGTTTGAGGACCACCCCCCACTCCTGACCTTGATTTCAAGGTCAAGGCCATTGTTTCCCCTCACTCGCCTTCGATTGAAGGTCATCAGATTCCCCTCACTGGATCTTGAGTCCAAGGTCACCACCTCTCAGAAAACTTTTATAAATAGTATGGTCAGACAAGAAATAGAAGAAACAATAATTGTAAATTCGTTTATTTGCTATGAATAATACAGAATGCGTTACAAGTTAACATGTAAAGAAAACATTATTATACTTAGCACTAACGTATGTTATTGTAATGAATCGTCCAATGAATGAAATAAAATGTAGCACATACACTTAATATAAGTAATAAAGTTGCACCAAGTATAACTGAAGAAATGCAGCAGTAGT
>JABXWE010030664.1:0-24919 GCA_014611495.1 Limonius californicus
TTCTTAGTTACGGTGTACAATGGGCCAAATGTGCCCTAAGTGCATAGAAATGCTTGGAAAACCGCGTACTACATCTCGCTCTTTCAAATCATCATCAATCTCTTCAATTACGTTCAGAAAAAAATAAAATGCAGGTCAAATTTGAACCTCTCTCGTATGTTGGAACTTGAGAGTCGTTATCTGACCATATTTAACGGAAACCTATATTTTGTTTTTAAGGAAATGACAAGAGTGCACAGAAAGCTTTAATGAGGAAAATCCATCACCAATAGATCCCAATTGTGTTTTGATTTGGCCGCTTGATCTGATTCACATCATCATCCACATTTGCAAACATTTCTAATTTTTGTTTCTTTGCGTTTTTGTTCCATAACTCTAGTATTTTACAAAAAGCAACAATTTTGTACTTACCTTTAAAAGTGTATTTTTTTATAGTAGGTGCCAGTTTAATACGTGTATAATCTGTCCACCAAGTAGCTCAATTTCAACACAAATAACATAAATACTACATATGTGAATGCGAGTTTGTTACAGCTGCTGATGTTTTTCGCTACCTTTTAGCCACGTCTTCCTGTCGGCTCCATCACCGAGATCTATTGTTTTCATTGTTTCCTATATACATGTTTTCCATGCTAATCGATGTCTTTCTCTTTTTCTTCTACGTGGTGGTACCCACCCCCATTGTTTTTTTTTTGGGCCACCGTTCATCTTGTATGCGTTGAAAGTGTCTATACCAGTAGGCGCTTTTTTTCTATTGCATCCATAATGTTTTCTTCTAGGCCCCTTTGTTTGGCGTCCAGTTTAGAAAGATCCTAAATGCGTCTCTAAAAATCCATTTCTGTTGTTTTAATTTAATTTTGTTTTGTTTTAGCAATTTCCCAAACGCTTTCTACCATGGTTTTGTATATTTTTCTTATAGTGGCTTTTTTAAGACCTCTACTTCGTGTCATCAAATGGAGTTGTCGGATTACAGCCTTGGTTTGGTTTACTTTTCTTTTAGTTTCTACGTCGCTGCTTCCTGTGTGTGTAAAAATAGTTCCCAAGTAGTAAGCTTTCTATGTGATTTATGATTACTTCATCCATCTGTAAACCTTGCTCTGTTCTCCTAACAAATATGTGATCTCTAAACTTCCCTGCTTCTTCGTGATTTTCCTCTTTCAAGAAGGTTGCTATTCCGTCTCTAAATTAGATAAACATTTTCCCCGTGATAACCATATTGTCCGCAATAAAATAAAAGCGATTAATTAACATTCATTTAGACAAGAAGTACCAGAACTTAAAATTAATAGAAAGAAAAATAAAAAGAAATGGAATGTGGAAGCCCTAAGTAAGGAAGAAGAAAGAGAAAAATACAGAAGAACAATAGAGGAGAAGCTCGCCAACCAAACAAGAGAAGAGGATGTTCAAAATGAGTGGAATGCGCTAAAAGAAATAATTATAGCTGGAACAAAAATGTTAGAAACTAAAAAGACAGGGAAAAGTAAAGACTGGTATGACAAGAAATGCGAAGAAGCAGTAGAAGAAAGGAAGCAAGCAAGACTCAACTGGTTACAAGATCAATCAAAGGAAAGGGAGGAATATTACAAAAGAGCAAGGAACAAAGCAAATGACGTATGTAGGAAAAAGAAAAGAGAGCAACAAAAGGAACAGTTGGAAAAGATAGAAGATTTATATAATAAAAGGACCACAAGGGAATTCTACAAAAATATAAGGAGGGAAAAACAAGGATACCAATCCCAGACACTCATTATGAGAAATAAAAAAGAATTATGCGTAGATGAAGAGCAAGTATCAAACGCTTGGGCAGGGTACTTTGAAGAGATACTGACAGAAGAGACAAAGGAGCTCCCATGCACAAATCAGGCATATCAAGAAGAAGACATAACAACGGCACCCACACAAGAAGAGATACGAGATATTATCACGGAAATGAAAAATAACAAGAGCTCCGGCCCAGATGAAGTAGAAGTAGAACTAATTAAATACGCGGGGGAGGAGTTGATAAAGAAAGTGTATGAAGTTATTATAAAAGTATGGGGAAGGAAAGAAATGCCGGAAGAGTGGCTCCAAGCAATTATATGTCCCATATATAAAAAGGGCAACAGGCAAGAAATGAAGAACTACAGACCAATTGCCCTCTTAAACGTAGCTTACAAAATTTTAGCACATGCAATTAAAAGAAGACTACAAGAAGAAGCTGAGGGAAAAATTGGTCAATACCAAGCAGGTTTCAAGAAAGGGAAAGCAACGGTGGACAATATTTTCATAATGAGACAAATACAGGAGAAATATAGGAAGAAAAATAGAAGGATCTATACGCTGCTGATTGATTTTAAACAGGCATACGATAGAATCGCTAGAGAAAAGATTGTGAAAGCCTTAGAAGAACTGGAATTCAGAAAAGAAACAATAGACCTGATAAAGATGACCTTAACGGGTACGCCAGGCCGAGTAAGAAGTCATGGAGTATTATCAAGAACATTCAACATTAATTTAGGTCTGAAACAAGGAGACCCTCTGTCACCTTTGTTATTTAATATAGTTTTGGAACATGTACTAAGAGGTAGCCAAATAAATACAACGTTCAACATCCTACAACAATCGTACCAATGCTAAGCATATGCTGATGACCTGATAATAATGGCAAAAACTAGAGAGGAATTAAAGCAGGTGGTGAAAAAGCTAGAACATAAAGCGAAGGAAGTAGGGTTAATTATAAATGAAGACAAATCCAAATATATGATTCTAGGAAAAGCAAGGCAAGAAATAGACGAACAACTGAGATTACATAGTGAGGAAGGGAAAGTGTATGAGTTCCAATACACAAATAGTGCAGTGTACCTGGGGGTGGAGCTAACTAGTGATGGAAGTGTGTCGCAAGAGATAGATAAAAGGTTAATGACAGGATCTAGGTGTGCCGGCGCACTCAATAACATACTGAGTAACAAAAATATAGGGCGAGCTTTAAAAGTGAAAGTGTATAAAACCATAATTAGACCAATTATTACTTACGCGAGTGAGACGTGGGTATTAACTAAGAGAGATTGCAAAAAACTGGAGATCTGGGAGAGGAAGATCTTGAGGAGAATTTACGGAGGGGTGCAAGAGCAGGGAGAATGGAGAAGGAGAACAAATGCAGAGTTGGAAGGCCTATACAAGGAACCAGGAATAAGAAGCATACTTCAACAGAACAGACTACGATGGCTGGGCCATATAACGAGAATGGAAAGAAATGATCTCACCAAAAAGATATACAGTACGACTTTAGGGGGGCGCAATCGGAGAGGACGTCCACACAAAACCTGGTGGGAAGGAGTGCAGGAGGACTTACAAGAACTGGGAATAACAAACTGGGAGCAAGAGGTGCAAAATAGGAAGATGTGGAGGAAGATGATCCAAGCTATAGGCCTTCAGGCCTAAAATGCTGACATATATATATAATTAACATTCAGCTCAAGCCATGTCTTTTCAGAGTTTAGAAAAGAGTCGTGATTTTAAAGGATTCATTTTTATATAATTGTTGTTAACACAATGTTTAGACCAGAATTCATCTCCTTTGCAGCAAGAACTTCTCTATGAATCATGTAATGCATCCAAATATATTGTGCGGATTTTTTCCGCACCAGGACTTGTAAACTTTTTAATCTTCTAGACATAACTGGAGCGTCATCAGTGCAAATTCCAACACAATAACATTTTAAATATTAGACATTTTTTGAAAATGTGCCTTGAAATCCTTGAAGTTTACAAAAATTTTGTATTATAAAGTGTTTATTTTTATATTAATCTTCTTATACGACGCTTGTTCAACTGAAACCCATCTTTGATCAACTTAGCCTTCATCATCATCATCATCATTTGACATGGAGCTGACTCGAGAGAACAAATGCAATAATTCAAATGACGATTGTTAATGTTAGTAGTGTTTGTAAGCAACACATTAATAAGTTTCTGGCGTTTGAATTTGAATCTGACTTTTAAAACTTCGATTTTGAAATGCGGTTTGTTGTTGAAAATCCGTCCAAGTTTGATCAGCGTGCGATTCTACAATTTTTATGAGCTGAGGGTGTATGGCAATGCATGTATTGCGTACCCAACTGTGTAGGAATGATACCGAAAATTTAAGAATGGAAAAGAAGGGACTATGAATGAGCCGTGACCAGGTGCACGGTGTACTGCATTAACAGAAAATAATACGGCATATGTGGAAGGTCTAATTAGAGGAAATCGTCGAATTTCAATTAGAGAAATGTCAGGGATTGTTGGTGCGAGTGTAGAATCTGTCCATAGTATTGTTCGTAATCTGGTTACAGCAAAGTTTGTTCTCAATAGATTCCTCGTCTCTTGTCTAATGAACAAAAAAGCTTGCGAACGGGCTTATCTCTGCAACACCTCACAGACTATAGGCAAAATGGTGATGACTTTTTTCTGTCAATAATTGCTGGTGACGAAACTTGGTGCCATTACTACGAGCCATTCAGTAAATTATCGTCGATGCAGTGGAAACATTCAAGTTCACCACCACCGAAGAAGTTTAAAACACAACCTTTTGCAGGCAAGGTGATGTTAACATTTTTTTTTCGACCATGAAGGACCCTTTTTGATGCAGTTTAAGTAACCTGGAATAAATGTTAATACAAATCTGTACAATGAAACTTTGAATAAGTTTTATCAAGCAATAAAACGGAAACGTCCAGGAAAACTTACGCGTAGGGTTATTTTGATGCACGACAATGCTAAGCCTCATGTTGCTAATGTGGTAAAAGAAAATCTTCAACGAAAGAAATGGAAGATTTTAGAGCATCCCCCTATAGCCCGGATCTATTGCCTCGCGATTTCCATATTATTGGACCGCTGAAAAAGTCGTTAAAAGGTTGGCATTTTGAGTCTGGCCCAGAAGTACAGATAGCCGTGGAAGACTTCTTCAAACAGCAGGTACAAAAATTCTATGAGCAGGGTATACGTCGGTTAGTAAAACAATGGGATAGGTGCCTTAACAGTGACGGTAATTATTTGTAATTAAATTGTTGAATACTTTTTTTTATAAAGCAAAGATGGGTTTTAATTGAGCATACCTCGTATTTTGGCGCTCCTCAAATGTTGGCGCCCTTCTGGCACGCTTACCTCGCTCACCGTATAGCGCCGGTCCTGGATACATAAGTTGTTGTTAAATCCCAATTGCGTAATCCTGTATCATGCTGTATTTAAATAAACATGGTATAACAAACCGCTTTAACATCGGAATTCGAAAAAATTATCCAATTACTTCATATAAAGTTGTTCGTAAGTTTCCGTTGCCTAAATTCCAAATCACAATTGACTTTTAATTCCGAAGTACTGCCTGTTTGCTCATGGAAATTTACACTAAAAGTTGTTTTGCTCCAGTGCGATTTTATTTAAATTGGTTAATATTGCGTATGGCCTGTATAAAATTAACACTTCGATCATTTTCAGTTGAGGCTATGATCTGTATTGGTTTAGGACTAGGTTATCATTCTCGTGATTAAATACAGATATGTCCATTAAGACGAATAGTCTACAAGTTAAATAAACAGGAGTTTCCAAAATTCTCAATAAAACTTCTTGCTAAAAGGCTAACAAAAACATTTTCCAACGCGTTGCTTTAGAGCGAATACGTAGAAATTATTTTATAAAATGTATCTTACTGTAAAAATCAAAGCAAAGATAAGAGATATGAATTATACTGCAATTTCATTATGTGCATGTTATACAGGCTTGCACAGCCAGGAGTAATTACATAGTTATACACAGAGCTGGGTTAGATCTAATTGACGATTTAGATACAGCTCCACATGCAATTGATAAATTTGATTTAGAATCCAGTTCGTAATTTATACTAAATTTTCGTTCCTGCCTCTTTTTTTATTTATCTTATATATTTTAAATTTACTCATATTTATTCATTCATAGCTATATTTATACATTTATTTATTTATATATTTGTACATAAAGGTACCTTTATCTTGTGTGTATTCGTACTATAAGATAATGTATGCAGGGTTGCCCTTTAGTGTCCAATATTGATATTAAAATGATTTGGAGTTTTTTCTTTTTTTTTTCTGTGTACCTAGTGCTACAGCGGAGCATCTCCGAGGTATTATTTTTTAAATAGAACACCCTCTATATTTTTACATTTTTGAATTCAGCGCAAAATTATCTATCCAATTATTTTGGCTGAGCCGTTGTCGAGTTTATCTAAAAATGTGAAAATTTTGTTCCGCACGAGGTTTAACAAATTAATTCAGTGCGTGAATTTTACGATTAATTAAGAATAAATATTTCGCAGCTTTGTAGCCAAGTGATGTATTAAAACTACATAACTACCAAATATTATTTTTATTATACATGATGTTTTTTACACCGGCGCAAATTTAAGTTATTTCAAACAGCATTTTCTCAATTTTGTGAAATGGAACAGTCCGCATATTATTGCATTTTTGAATTAGCACGTTAATTCTTCTTAATTTTTATGAATGTTGTGCTCGACCTATACTTAAAATCGACATTTTTAGAGATATTTTTACTTTTTCATTATAACCCGTTGAATTATTAAACTTTCTATTTCTATTTAATTTAGCAGCCATGATTTTGACGTAAACCCAGTGGATATATTCGTAAAGATAGCCTGATAGGGTATAACCTTCAGTGAGAAGCTTAGACAATCTTAAAGGGAAATTCATTAGAACAGGAAACATAAATTATGGAAAAGGGACATGAAAAAGCGGATAAGTGACGGAGATCAGTTGAATGTTTTGTTGTCAGTAGTAGCAGAACAATTTACTGGTTCGACCATAATATCGAGATAAATCGATGTACCCCGATCCACCGTCAGCAACATTTTGCAGCGGAATAAGTTTCGTGAATACCATATCTCATTTCATTAAGAATTGTTGGAGTCGGATTTGGACACTTTGCGAATAGGGATTGGAAATGGAAAAATTAACTTTTTCCGAAAGCTATTGTTTACTGACGAGTCCATCTACACCGAAAGTGGTAGTCCAAAGCGACATAGTACTCAACATTATGCAATAGAAAACCTAAGAATTGTAAGACCAGTTGATGGACAACGACAATAGACTGTAAATGTTTGGGGAGGTTATGTACGCAATTTTGTGATTGGGCATCATTTTTTTAATAGACATCTGAATGTTGCACAATATTTGTATGTCTTTGAAAATAATTGGCCTCAACTCCCGTAAAATCCCCTTCCAAATCTAATGGAAAGTATGTGGTTGCAGCACGACGGTGCTCTAGCACATTTTGCACGAATGACGCAACAATTCTTGAATCAAGAAGTCATGAACTGGTGGATAGGTCGCAGCGGTCCCATGAATTGGCCACCTAGATCGTCAGACTTGACGAAAATGGATCTTTTTGGGGTCCTATAAAACGTATTGTGTACCAGAGCTCTGTAACTACTGCAGAAGATATGAGATAACACATAATGGATGCTGGAACAATTTCCGCTGAGTCGTTGCGAGTAGTAATTATGTCGTTTTTGAAAAGACTGAACGTGTGTTAAACAGAACGGAGACTACATTGATCATTTGTTACAAATTAGTGCTTGAATTGAAATAAAATCGTTTTTCTATTTATGTTATGTGAAAATCATGGCTATTAGATTAGACAAAAATAAAAAGCTTAATAGTTCAACATTTTGTAATGAAAAATAAAAACAACTCTGAAAATGTCGATTTTAGGTATAGAACAATATTCATAAATTTTGTGGAAAATGAACGTGTCAATTCAGAAAAATAATATACATTATGCTTCATTTGAAAGATTTGAGAAAATGCTGTTTAAAATAAATTAAATGTTCGCTGGTGTAAAAAACACTATGTATAATAAAATTAATATTTGGTGGTTGTGTCGTTTTAGTACACCACTTGACTACATAATTGCGAAGTATATATTCTTAAATAACGTAATACTCAAGCATCAAATTAATTTGTTAAATTTGGTACAAACTAAAATTTTCACATTTTTTAAGTAAACTTGGCAACGCCTCATTAAAAATCAAAAACCAGGGGATCGTTGGAAAGATAATTTTACCTTGTAGTCAAAGCTGTAAAAATATAGAGTTGTTGTAGTTGTGCTATTTAAAAAATAACACCTTAAAAATGCTTCGCTGTAGCGATACATCCTGTATATTTAAAAATAGTTTATACTTGCCCGTTTTGGCACTACATCTCTTTAAAAAGGAAGAAATTCAGAATCTTTTTAGTAATGCCAATATTGCACTCTGACGCACTAATGAGCGACCCTGTATATTTGTAACAATGGTGCATGAAAAGCCTAAAATCTAAAGCTTACAACATCTTAGATTTAGAATATGTATGCTGTAATATGATACAACTTACAATTAAAATATATTATTGAAATTTAAATACTACTTTGTGATCACTTTTTGATAGCATTATACAGGGCGATGATAATGAATTGCAGGGACATACATCTAGGGCTTAAAGTATACATGAAAACAAACATTTTTTGTTAATAAATGTATGGTCAAAAGTATTTCCTTTCAGGGATAGCGCCTAAACGTAGGCAACTCAATTTACTACCTACTATTTGTTTCCATAACGACGGAAATTAATACAGGATAAATAAAGCCCCCTTTCCCACTTTTCAATTCAAATGAAAT
This sequence comes from Limonius californicus, assembly GCA_014611495.1. Lineage (NCBI taxonomy): Eukaryota > Metazoa > Arthropoda > Insecta > Coleoptera > Elateridae > Limonius > Limonius californicus. The sequence goes on from JABXWE010030664.1 coordinate 8,666, forward strand.
TAAAATATATTAATTAACAAAATGTTTCAAAGCTAAGCAATAGAAAAAACCAAAATTAAAAAGCAAAAGTCAACTATTTGAAAAATTTACAATAACTAATTCAAATGATTTGACCCCACTTCGTTTCTTTTTGTGGGGTCATGTTAAAACGATAGCGTATGCTACTCCAGTTGAAACTGAAACTGGAAACTGGAAGAAGAACTTACGACGCGTATTCATGCTGCATGTCAAGAAGTTCAACAGACTCGTGGTATATTTGGACCAGTGCGCAGGAATTTACTTCGTAGATGTGCTTCTTGTGTAGAAGCTGGGGTGCGACATTTTGAACATTTACTAATATAATTTTGTTAATTTTTGAATTAGTTATTGTAAAATTTTCAAATAGTTGATTTATGCTCTTTAATTTTGGTTTTTTCTATTGCTTAGTTTTGAAACATTTCGCTAATTAATTTATTTTAAATTTAATTTGAATTTGAAAAGCGGGAAAGAGGGCTTTATTTATACTGTATTAATTCCGTCGTTATGGAAACAAATAGCAGGTAGTAAATTGAGTTGCCTACATTTAGGCGCTTCTTAAAGAATCTTTGAGAAGCTCTATCCCTGAAAGGAAACACTTTTGATCATACATTTATTTATAAACATTGTTTGTTTTCATGTATACTTTAAGCTCTAGAGGTTTGTCCCTGCAATTCATAAACGCCCTGTATATAATTTACCATTTAAAATAACTGGAGTTTCCATTACTCTTACTTTGATCACTAATCATTAAATTATCAATCGGAACACCTACATAAGAAATGCTAGTAAATGCTTTATATTTTGGCTGGTTTCCGGTGTTCTATCTTTCTGCCATATGTGTATAAGTGGTTGTAACAGCATGTGTCTTTTTATTTCCCTTTCCACCTTTAGTCTTTCCTCTCCGGTTGCCAATTTTCTGGAACTACCTTCCTAAACTAAGTCACTGTTATTATTGAACAGCATTTTGTAAGGACTTTTCTACTAGAATCACGAGGTGGGTGTTACCATTTAAAACTTTTTGTTGCGATAGCTAGAGGCTAAGGGATTGAATGATGATTTTCCCTTCATGTTCTCAAAACGGTTTCTAGAAATTTTAAATACCTATTTTACTTCCAGAAATATAACACATAGTACATTTTCAAATTAACACCCTGTGTGTTACATATTCTGTTTATGTATTCGTGTTCAATGTATTTAACCCCTTATTTGATCTAGGATAGCAGCTTTCAACTTTATAAACTCTTCAGCGACAATCATGCCACCTATAACTGGAGAATGGTATGCATTCATAATTAATTTTACAACAGTTTCCTGAAATAGCTTTTCTTGAAGGAGATTTTTGTTCGCAGTTAAAAAATATGTTAATTTATGTCGCGATACTGGAACCATTTCTGGAAAGAAGAAAACTGGCAGACCAAAGGTTCGTAATTCCTGATGGAGGTATGTATGACGAGCTTACCAAATCTTTGCGACTGACAGCGCATGTTCGCGCTGGTGCATCGAGATCCCTAGTGGTTCCAACTCGAGCAGACGCGAGGGTATGTGCCGCCCTCAGGCAAACGTTTTAATGCCACCCCTTCTCATGTTGTTATCCAAATTTACTGACGAACAAAAATTTTTCATGTACGTTTTTGGTAATTGTAGTAAAGGTAAAAACTAACAATCGCACAACTCTTTCAATTTTTTGTTGTCATCTACTGTAATAATTAATACATGTATATTTATAAAATAATTTTGTAATACAGTGCATATTCAATTATAAAAAGAATCAATCAAATCCAATCGTGCTGTTTTTATTACGTCTGAATTATTTCGTACTATAATTTAGTGCACCACATTCTCAAAGCGGAAGAAATGTTTTTATGCAGAATAGTAATGCAGGGATTCCCGTATCAAGTAGCTAAAATGTTCTCGGAAGTACACCATTAACTGCTTACCTTGATCATGCACTTTCGTTAGCCGACGCCTATACTAACTAGGGGTGGATTGCAATTTCTGCCGCTCCTGCCAAGTGCCGCTCTCAAGCGGTGCCTGATTGCTAGTGACGCCCCCAGTTCCAAGAAAGTGTGAGAACAACCACCAATTGCAAAATTTATCTTTCTTTTCTAATGAGGCTTGGTTCACTCTTTCGGGGTATGTGAATTCACAAACGATGAGATTATGGAGTGTTGAAAATTCTCATACTTTTCTTGAAACTCCCGCGCGGGCAGTGGATACCGGAATATTTTAAATTATTTATATTTATCAACTGCAAGGAGACGAAATGCAGCAAGGTTTTTTTCAACAGGATGGAGCCACAGCTCACATGGCCCAACAAACCATAAATTATCGTGAGGATGGTTCGCCAATTATTGTCCCTAAAATAGAAGGCATTGACTGACAAATGAATCATTTTTTCCTAGAAACGTCAGTTATTGACATTCATATATGCCAAGTTGCAGGTTCTTGTTTATAAAAGTTATACATTTAAAATTACTGTGGTGCTGGTGATTTTGTTGAAATGGACAAATTCGGTATAAGGGCTGTGATACAATAGCTTTTAAGGGAGGGTTTAACAAACGCAGGAAGTTTATAATAACATGTTCGGAGTGTTGGGCTATTCTACCGCGTCGTATCAAGTAATTAAGAATTGGTGCCGGAATTTCAAATTAGGAAGGAAGTCGTGTCAAAATGCACCAGATGCTGGACCACCAATATCTGTTGTCAATCAATAAATTATTCATTTGGTCCATGATCTGAGTGATCGGAGAATTACGGTCAAATTATGCTGAGACATGTGGCTTTTCCGTTGGAAGCGTTGAGAAAATTTTACACGATTAATTGGGTCTGAACTAAATCTGCGCCCGTTGGATTCGAAAATGTTCTCACCTGCTCAGAAGCGGGCCAGGTTTCTCACTGCTTCGAGCTATTTGAGATAATGGACACGGATTTAGATGGATTTTTGGAAAAATTTGTAACCATAGATGAAAACTGGGTTCATCACTTTGATCCATAGTCAAAAAGGCAGAGTATGGAATGGCGGCATCGTGGTTCCCCACCCCCGCGAAAGTTCCGTGTTACTTCATCGGCCGGAAAGATAATGACAATACTGTTTTGGGATTCCGAACGAGTTCTTCTTGTAGATTATTTACCACGTGGTTACACAATAACGGATCACTATTAAACATAACTCATGGGGCTGTAATGCAAGAAAGACGTGGAAAATTGAAACGCGGTGTTGTGGTCCACCAAGGCAACGCTCCGTGTCATAAGAGCTATATTTCTATGGGTGTTATCCTCAATGCTAGATTTGCAATTTTAGAACAACTCCCATATTTGCCAGATCTGGCCCAGAGTGACTTTCACCCGTTCCCCAAATTAATAGAACATTTTCGGGGAACTCATGACGATGACGAGGTGAAGATGGCTGCTGGGAATGAGTGATTTGCAGTGTAGGACAATGAATTTTTTTCGAAAGGCTTTCAAGCTTTGCATTATCATTATACTAATAAGTGTGTTAACCTTCTAGAGGATTATGTTGAAAATAAAATTGTTTCAAATGTCTACGTCATTTGCTTATATATGAGTGGCAATAAATGATGAACCACCCCGCATTATTATTTTTTATTGTACTGTAATGTTAATCAGGAGATAGCGTTCAATTACCTTAGCTCTTAAACCTACTAATATCAAAACGTTCTGAGATCTTTTTTCAATCTTGTTGTATCATTTACAGTACCATAAAGTTAACCAAAATTGTTTTTTAATTAACATCATACTAGTTTCTTTTATCGACATTATTATAGGTAGCTGCTTGGGTTTTTTTTACACTGCTATAGATGCAGTAACAATAAACCCAAAATCACAAAGTACTTTTAAGTTTAGTATTAATGATTCAATGATTGTACGGACTTACGTCAGATGTTTTTCACGTCGTCATGAAGTTCGATGATCAACTCCATTATCCAAAAACTGTAAGCTTTCGAAATAGTGTTGGAATGAAATATTTCACATTAATGAATTGATATTACAAAACGGTAGGCGTTTGGTGTTATAAAAGAAATAAATTTTAATAATTACGAGATGATTACTCCAAAGGAGACAGTAATATGGTGTTTATCTGTTAAATTTGAACTGATCCTTATAGATGTGTATAACGATGAGAACTCTTACTATAAATACTACACGTAGACGGTTGGTTATGATGTCATAATAGTAATGATTTCATCAGTCATGTTTTACGTTCTAGATTTTAAAATTATTTGGTTTGTCATATTATCTATTTATTACTTGGCGATATTATTTGAAAATAGTTTCATTAACGTTTGATTATTTCTCCTTGTCTATTTCATATACATACAGGGTGATTCAAAAGCCGTGGTTCAAACTTAAGGGTGTGATGTGGGATGCTACATGAAGCAAAAAATATTAATTAACGCATGTCTTATTTCCAACCGTTATCTAATTACAGAGGATTTCTTTGTTTTTAGCATTGTTCTGTTAAATCAAGTCGTAATAGGAAATAAGTCAAACAAATGCTAATTTGTTATGATAGAAGGTGTTTCAAGCTTGAATTATTATTGTTTTCTATGTGTGGTAATGATGGAGCCTTTTTCTGCACGGGAATATGCAGAAATACATTTTGTATATGGCTATTGCAGCGGGAATGCTCGTGTATCTGTAGTAGAATATCGGAGAAGGTATCCTCACCGGCGACATGACCACTGAACATTTGAACGTTTGCATCGACTGGGTAATACCTATTTGCCTAAAAATTCTTCTAGTACTTGTCGATGGGTTTTGCTGGACTGCGTCAATAATGTCAGCATTATTGTCCGCGTTGTTTCTTCCAACATGATGAGGTGATCTAATCATACCTATTTCGCACAAATTTCGGTGCAACCGGTCGAATGTTCGGTGGTCAGGCTGTCGCCGGTGAGCATACCTTCTCCGATATTCTACCACAACACGAGCATTCCAGCTGGGCCTAACATGGTCTAACCTGCCACCTTGATGAGTAACATATGCACTTATAATCGCAAAACATTGGTGTAACTATTACCATAATTATATATAGAGTGATCGGACAAGTCTTACTTTAGAAGGCTGTAACTCCGTAACCGTACACTTTTGTATATAGGTAAGTTGGGTTAAACCTTCCTATTTTGATCTCAAGAATATGTATTAGCGTATTGTACAGATCTTTCAGAAACACCTTCATTGACGCCGGCAGGGGGGTGTGCAAGGGGGTGCACTTGCACCCCCCTGGCTTGGAAGAAAATACATAATTTAATTAATTAAATGGGAAGTTGTTATGTTATACGGCTATTGTTATTTGTTTGTTTTACATAACTTATGTAAATAAATGGTTATGTATATTGTATACACTTTAGTGTAAACTTTGGGTAAAATCATCGTGTGAATAAAAATTTGAGCCGTCTAGGTTGTTGTCCAAAATTGTTCAACACCTTGTCAATGAATTCAGTGTCCTCCTTTACCCTTTATCAATGAACACTGAGCATGCATAGGCCGCTTAACCTTGCATCACCCATCGTAGACCGATTCCACGTCTTGACACGCCGCAATGTACTAAATGAACGTTCAATGCTACATGTTGTCGCTGGAACAGTCAAGTCAATCTCGATTGCCTACATACAGCTGGGTGAAATGGTGTGGCTTGAGCAATCACATCTGCGTTCTCAAGGGATTCATTTAAGGTCCCATCACTGTCTTCTACATCTCGTACCACGTGGTAGATTTGGTATTAAAATTCTGTAAAATACCTCCGTAAAGGTTCTGTATATCTTCTGCAATGGCTAAAAATGAAGAATTATCTAATTTTCTTATATTTTCTGGGTGGAGCTGCATAAGTAAGCGAAAATGCTTTTTGGTGTGTAGAAGAAAATTGATTTCTAAAAGTAGAAATGATGGGGTCTAAGTATGGGACGAAGATAGATATTCTGAAGAATTCTTCTACATTTTTATTTTCAGATGTTTGTTTTGATCTGTGGGTCTGCCTTGCCACCACTGGAGGACGTTTAAAATCAACATCCAGTTCTTCACATATATTTCGAGCTTTCTGGAAGATGGCTGTGAATTCCGTCGAGGCATTATCGCGGTGAGATTGAAACACATTCGTCAATTTAGTTACGTGATCGTATATTGCCTTTATGTTCATATTTACTTGCTGTAGTTGGTTGCACACTGGTTCGAGTTTGGCGGAATAAGCAACAATCACTAAGAGCGCCACAATGTATGTTGGAGTTGTTGCAGTCGTGTGGTGCTGATATGTTTTGGTTTTCGTTTTCGAGTTAGGTGCACTATCCGAAAGTTCTTTTAAAACTCGTACAATAGTGATAAAGTTCTTCTAAAAAGTGAATAATAGTTTCCGAAAAGGCTTCCGTGTTCAGCTCTTGCAGCGGCACATATCCCAGGAATTCTTCACAAATTATTGGCTTTTTATTATCTTGATCACGACGCAGATACCGAACTCCAATCGATAATTGCTCTATACATCAGCCAACACCGAAAAAACCGATGCATGCTTCACCTTCTGAATTATTAAGTTTCAATCAGTTCAGTTTGAATTTGATGCGATATATACAAGGAATTTTTTGCTCCCAATTACCTAAATGATTTTTCAAAATCTCATCCCCAGATTCAACTCGAAAATGTAACAGATCTGTGAAAACAGAACCCCCATCTACTTTCCCGCGAAGTGGAAGATCATGCTGTCTGCAAAATAAAATTGTTGATATAATTGATCGAAGTTTCACACGGTTTTCTTCAACTTCCTTGTCATATGCCGTATTTAAAGATTCATGAACACTCAGTATCCTTCTGTCCATGGTCTTTTCACATTTTTTTTAAGAAACCCGTACGTCATATACTCGTATAATGTATAGTTGCACCCCCCCCCCCTGCAATTAATCCTGCTGGCGCCCATGGACACCTTGTATAATTGCACTCGGACACAAAACATAATCTGTTTTGATTGTGGGTTGTTTTGGAGATGGTAGGATTAAAATTTCTTTAGTGGCGGATATGTTTCATTGCATGGACTCTTGTTTGGTGTCCGATACTCTGTCATGAATCCACGTTTCGTACGTGGTACAAAAAATTGTCCTTATTGTTGTTCAGTATTAGAAGATTGTCTGGTGAACCATTCACCATAGAACAAATTTATATAGCTATTTCTAGCACTTTAACTCGGTGATTAGTAAGAACCAATTTCTCGACATGAGAGGTGATTTTAGCTATGGTCACTTATGTTGCTATTTGGTGGTTAACGTACTGGCCTGTAGATCCAAGGGACGCAGGTTAAGGTCGGTGAGATTTTTCTGCGGGGAAAAATTTAAAAATGTGCCTTCTGTCGGATAAGAAGTAAAGCCGTAGATCACCGTAGACACGTTAAAAATCACTACTGGGGTTGGAACTACTCCAGATAAGCAAAATTTATAGTTAGTATGCACAATAAGACAAGAGCTTCAGTGCATAGACATGTGTAAAAATCCGTGTCCTAAATCTCGCCCATTCAAAATAAAGAAACTAACAACATGAGTGTACATAAATACGGAGTGGTTATATTTTACAAATATGAAAACATTTTGTCCAAAATTTGGATATAATACATTTATGCCAAAGTTAGTCGAATGATATTAGTGCTCCTCCTAAGATCGCCGGTTCGAACTGAAATGATCTTTTTCAAAGAAAACCCTCTTGCCGTGTACCTGTTCCGTATTTTTTCCAAAATCAACCTCAAGTTTTTAATAAAATAATTTAAAATTAGGCATGCTTTATGAACTATTTTTGGATTCTTCAGGTGTAAAACAAATGTTTCCTCTAAAATATCAAAATGGAGTTCATATTTTCTCGACACTACTTACAGCTGCAATGCTTGTTAAATCAAATTTTATGAAGCACAGTTAAGTGGCATTAATAAAAAAGCTGAATTTTTGTAGAATTCTTTCTGCTTGTGATTGTTTACATAATTTTAATTTCTTGCAACTACACATTTCTTCAGATCTGTACTTGCAGCGCCATCGTTTATCAGTAATTGTATTTCTTGAGGTTTGTTTCAAAGTTGTGTAACGTTCTTGTTTCTGTGGTGCTGTACTAGGATAAGCCGTAGTTATGGTAAGAAAACCATTGATTCAAGTATTTTTTACATTTAGGTATTTACCTATTGTGAATTAAATATTGTAGATTAATAAGGCAACTTTCTTTAGGTTAGGTGTTCTTAGATTTCCGACAAAAAATACTTCAAATGTGCGTATGTTTGTTAAATCGTCATTAAAAAGTTATTCAATTGCAAAGTTATTGAATGTAGTATTCTGTAATGGTGTTATAAATATAATTGCAGTCTGATCAAAGATGGCAGGACAGTAGTTGTTTTTTAAAGTGCGTTAATATTTCTTATTTTCACTGGTTTAATAAATATCTATGTTATATTCAAAATATAAACGTTATAGAGGTGAACTATTGGAAAGTTGCCAGTTTCAGTTAGATATAATATACATTTTAAAATAAAATAGAAATATTAAAAAAATTATATTGAATAATTTGATTATAAGTGTATCCCTAATGTAGTTAAACGTTAAATAGAAAAAGAAATATTGACACTGCAATAATACACAGGGAAAATCTGCTAATATGAATCAGCCTGATATCAGGTTTTTTATGAAATTTTAAAACTACACAAACCTCGATAGATATAGGTTTCTGCAAGTTACGTACCACACAGCATGCATTAAATTAATATTCTAAGTAATGACTTATTTCAAGAAGTTGTATATTGTTTGATTCAATTTAATAAAATTTTGAAAAACAAGTGAACATTTATTTTACAACTGCAAAAGCTGAAATTTAGACAGCACATTTTGTGTACAACTGCATACTATTAGCAAAGAGCACTATATTGTATATCAATATAGTGCTCTTTGCTATTAGAAAGCCTACCTGATATCGCCATTATTAAAACTATAAAAATAATATGATAATATTATTATTATTATATACAGTATGTCTCACTGTAGACTGCACCATCCCAGTATTTTGTTACTATATTATCGATTCAAAAAATTTCCTTTTTCTGATTATACCTCTCACCAAACTGTAATTTTAGGGTGTGTTACTTTCCCTTCGCGGTGAAATGCTAGCCTACTACGATTTAAAATAAACAGCAAAATTGAAGAAGTCGTATTAGGGATTTTTTTACAACAAAATTTTGTTAATAAAAGTTGTTCAAAATCGCCTAAATAAGCTAAATCCAAAATTTTATTTTGTGCAAAATTCTGCAAAACATATATGACACGAACCAGAATTTTGTGAGCAATTCTGTGTGTGAGTATGCACAAATACGTTAAAATTACGTTGACGTTTATGAGAAAACTATCAAAATAATCATGTGGGTAATGTACAATTCTATTAAGGTTTCATAATAATTGTCTACCGTTGTTTACACAACCGCGTATCTTGTTAATTTGTTGCCGTCTTTTATTGTATTTGTTTTGTGTTTTTGGGTAAGTTTTTTGGTGTTTATAAGTTATATTCAGTGTGGTCAGGGTTAGCGTCGGCGTGGCAGTGTAAACAAGTGGTGAAACATACTTCTCTGCCCTCTGTGATCATTGATGAATACTAAACATTAATCGTTTGCGCATCGATACGACGCATATCTGAACAAATTTTTTTAGATTTTAGAGAATGATATTACAGAATTTTGTGAGTATGAAAGTGTCGAATTTTGTACAATATATTGTACAAAAAATTCCACTCAAAATTCTGCATGACACGCTACAAAATTTTGTAAAAATCCTGCAACATTTTGAACAAAAAATTTTGTACAGAAATCTGTGTGTATCGTACTAACCTGTATTACATGCTTCTTAATTTTGGCATATGTGTTAGTAAATTAGGGAACGAAACTAATAAAGAAATGAATTGGTACATGTTCTACAACATGGAGGGGGATTCATCATTACTCATAAGATAACCTTTCCCATTCAACCCGTTCGGGTATATCTACATCAACAAAAAAATTTCAATGGGTAATACCCACCTTGTAATACCTCACTGTAAAGTTTTTGCAAAATGCTTTCTTTACCTCTTTTAGCCCCAGAGATATAACACATTGTACGTTTTAAAATTGACATCCTGTATAATAAGTACCTTACTTTTTTAATCAATAAGATCTAAAATGTGATTTTCAAAGCATCTCTTGACATTGTAGCCTTACTAGACTTATTGTACGCCTAATTATAATATGTACTAACTTTATTACCTGAATAACATTATGCATACCTTATGAAACCTAAAAAATGTCGTCTTCTTGTGAGGTTATGTGGCTGCAAGCGATATTTTGATTGGCTTAAGGTACTTGCCCTTGAGATAGTCCGGTGACGTATCCGCGTCCCGCATACGTCCTTTGATTTAAAACTGCGGGAACATCCCGATTTTTTGCTAAATAAATACATTTATTATACTATCGATTAAATATATTGAAGGAACCTGTTCATAATACGTCAAAGTTTATCAAACAATTTAAACTCTGACTTTTGCCAGATGCTTAAGGCTTTCAGACACGTATTGGATCATCATGATCTGTACGGATCTTATATTATCGATTCAAATGTAAATATTTTCTGTTCTAGTACAAATAGTAACTGTGGGGACTGAAGTTTATGTTGATAAGTGTTAAATAATTCTCTTAAATGTTATAAACTATATGGTTTAAGTACGGCACGTTTTGTTTCCACTGCCAAGTTTTACCGAAAATTTTATTGCTTATACTGTATGATTCTTGGTTAAATAAATTTGGTTTTATCGCATCTGTTATTTATCTAGTAACTGTATCTAGACAAAGCATTTAACATGTGCGATAACAAATAAGTAATTTACACCTCCTTAATTACAGATGTGTAGAAATACAACAAAAAAATCAGATGATCATCTTATAGTTATCGACAACGTAAAGAATGGTGAAATTTTAAACTACTCATTACTTATATGCAAGGGCCACCTAGAAAATTTAAATAACACAAAATGCAAATCTTCTGCAGATCTGTTGCTTAAAGCCACTCATAACGAAATAACAAATAAAATCAACATTAACCCCAAAACCAACAAATTCAAGTTTATAGTTGATTTGAAACTTGGTACTAATGTTATTAACATTTACTTCTGTTGCACTTCAACGAACATTACTGTGGAATTCCAACCGCGCAATACAAATTTATGTGTCGTGCCTTTATACATAATTTGTAAAGGACATGATGGAAGTTTTCAAGCTCCCGAAACTGAACCAAACACACCTGAAAGTGCCTGCAAAAGAATTATAACAGGGTGTAAATTAATTCAGAGCGTTTTTGCTGAAAAATTGTATGAAGCCGGACTTGGCAGGAAATGCTTTCAGTTGGAGTCTTCAATTTGCCTTACATTCCATAGCCAACTTCCTTTTGAAGAAACATACAAAATGAATCAATTAGAAATGTGGTATTATTTTGCTCGAGAAATTATGTCATCGAGTATTGGAAGCTGTAATAAGAAATACTTAGCGTTCTTGTCCTGCACAAATTATAATGGAAGAAAATATTCTGAAGATATGAAAGAATATGGTGAGATTCTAGGCTTAACTGAGGGATATGTAGCGTTTGGAGGGGAAGGCTTGGCTTTACTTAGCACTGCATGTTTATATACGTGGCCTCGGAGCTTACTGGAAATTGAGGATAGATTTAAAGATGAGTCCGTAGTAGACAGAACGAAATTTATGGATGATAGTAACTACAGGTAAGCTTAAAAGTATTGTATTGTATAATACCACAATAAGGCCAAGTTAGGCAAACCCATAAACTTTTCGTTAAACGGGTTGCCTAATTTGCGCCCCTAATACGCTACATTAATTAAAAGAGAACACATGTTGATAAAGTTATGGCCTATAATATATAGTTAAATATTCGAACACCTATTATGTATAAGTATATTACCTACTAGTATTTTTACAAATAGAATTTCCATTTTTATGTAGGCAACCAACATTACGGTATAATTATATTTTAAACTAAACACTGCTTAATTCAACAAAAAAAATAATAATTTGAAAAATACTAAGAGATATTTTATTCATCTAAATTTTAAGTTTTTTGAAGAATAACTATTATAGTGTATAGATATAAAAGGTTTTGAAATAAACCACAAATTATTTTATGAAAGCGGCCTAAGGGATTTTGTTTAAATTGTTAAGTGATAAACGCGCGAAAGACCTACAGCTTGACTAACATACCTGAAACCCTGGTCGAAGTGGGGACAGAGCTTATTTTAAACTTGAATTGTGCGCTTGCAGTATCGGTACAATCCGAGAAATAGTAGTAGTAGCCTGCGAGTTTAACCAGTGCATTTTAACTACAGCCACCGTACTGAAAGAAAGATTCTTTAGTTGAGTGTAAGAGGCCTGTGCCGTACCGATCTATCATTTCACTTCGGCTTGTTTTGAACCGCTTTTTTGTTTGCACATTACGCGGCTTCAGCCGAGTTGGTCGATCGGTACAAACCTTATATTTTTTATTAATTTAGCCCAATCGAAATTGTATATTTTAAGTCGATGGTTATTTTTTAGTCTTCTGTCACAAAATGAGAATATTTCTACAAAATATTTACTTACTACAAAAATGGCGGTAACATTGAAATACAAAAAATAGGTTTGAATTTATACAGCGAAAAAGAGCAAAAAAAAAACGTATATAAAACTCAACGGTTATGTAGTGCGTTTTGTGAGGCTAACTTCACACTATGTCTGAACAAGTAAATAAGATTCGGTTACGAAAGGTCAATCTCAAAATAAACAAGAAACTTTTTCACATTTATTTAACGTAAAGAAAGTAAGATTTTAATTATTATAAAGTAAGCTTCAATCAATCACATTTCGCAAAATTTGTGGCGTGTTGTTTCATTTTTCGCACATTGCTGTGATTCTTTGCGTAAGTTCTTCAATGTTATCTACTAGTTTTAAAAGTCTCAACCATAAATGCTTTTCATGTTATAGCAATAACCATTTTTGTGCAGCTGTTACATTTTTACGTTTTAATATTGACGTTTTATAATCTAACTTTACTTATTTGTTCACGAGAAGCGTGAAGTTAGCCTCAACAATGGTGTTAAACATACGTTTCCAAGGTCACCGCTTGCTCTATCATATTTTTTTCAAATACTTATTATTTTTTATTTGTATTATGCTAAAATGCACTACGAACTACTTAGCATTATTTTTTTAAATTAAATAATTACCTCTATTTAACATATAATCTATTCACGATTGATTTGCCATCCAACAGGCTGTGGAAATCTGGGGGAATGTGTGGTATCATTGAAATTTGTCAATTAATTAAGTTGGGTTATGCTAGTTTTTCTTGATGGAGGTTATGTTTTTTGAAAGCAGGCAGTGTTGCCAGTAGAGCTTGTTTGTTCAGTTAACGTTCGCCTATTGCTGTTAGAATAGTAGGGGACTCTAGGGCTGGCAACAGGGCAATTTCATTTTGACATTGCTAGAAATCAATCAAATAATATTTAAGAAAGGCAACTTAAGAAAAAAAAACACAGCCTGCTGGATGGCAAATCAATCGTGAATAGTGTATATACGTCTACTACAATAACCAGTTGTACTGAAATGTTGGTTTAGTGTGTGAAACCAGGATTGTTATTTTGAAAAATCTGAAATTATGAACTGCTAGATTAATTATTCACATAACTATAGACTTGTGTATTTAATGAACACCATCTACAAAACCATGAAACATTTTGTATTAATTTCAAACAGTAGTATATTAACAACTCCTTCTATTATATAGGGGAACACTGGGTGGATGTTTTGCTACAACTTTAGGTGCAGCATTACATGAGCTAAGTCATACATTTGATCTGGGCCACAGCGAAAGCGGTATAATGGGTCGTGGTTTTGATGACATTCAAAATATATTCTTGTCGAACAATTCCGATAATATCACCAGCCAAACTGCAAGAGGAAACTTCTCTAAGTTAGCTCACATTAAGGATAACTGTAAAAGAAGTGGCGAAATATATTGGACAGAAAACTGTTTGGTATTCCTAAACTTCCACAGGTAAGTTAACAATTAAGTGTAAGCATTTATTATAGAGATTATTAAATTTTTCAGGTGGTTTAATGATTTCAATGCGAAAAAGTCCATACTTCAATATGACACGAAAACTAGAATTATTAAGTCAACGGTAGGATTAAGAGTAGTTGAAATTCGTAGAAAATGTGATGAAATGGTGCTCCAACATTGGGTTTTCGTAGATAAAGTGTTAAAATATTCATATCAAATAAGTGAATCGAAAAATTTTGAGGATGTGATTTTAGTTATCGAAGATAATGAAGGAAACATTTTAAAACAAAACTTAAAATAACTTATGTTAAGAATGATTGCTTTACCAAAGAAGTTCATACAGTAGCAGTATTTCATTTGTATTTAAGAGTATTAAGACTGTTATAAATACAATACACTGATTATACATTAAGCCAGCTACTATTTTTTTTATATGTTCAGCTGAAATAGAACAGTTTGAATAGTTTTTTGCTAGTATTCGTATAGACGAAAATCTTATTTGAAGGGTGTAGGTAAAAAAACAATATCCAAATTGTAATAAATAAGACATGCTTGCTAGTTGCAATTGATAACACATCAGTTAAATAAAAGTAACATTCTTAGTGAACCACATGAAATCCTTAATAATGGCAAGACGTTCAACATGGATTGAATCCTACCGACTGCGCCATGTAATAAACAACACGTGCTTACTGGTTGACTGTTGAGACTGTTTATTTTCACCTACAATGAATTGCATATACCATATTCAATGCAAGAAGGACCAATTGCTAACACCTCGAATAAATAAAAGTAACATTTCTAGTGAGCCACTTAAAATCTGTTAACAGTGGCAAGATGTTTAACACAGACAGAATTCTACCGACGGAGCTATGTAATAAATATGGCGTGCTAACTAGTTGCCTATTTATTTACACCTACAATGGGTTGCATATACTGCATCCGATCCAAGGAGGAGCAATTGATAACACATCAGTTAAATAAAAGTAACATTCTTAGTGAACCACATGAAATCCTTAATAATGGCAAGACGTTCAACATGGATTGAATCCTACCGACTGCGCCATGTAATAAGTAACACCTGCTTACTGGTTGACTGCTGAGACTGTTTATTTTCACCAACAATGGGTTGCATATATATATATGCAAATTGATATACCTAATTATAATGGAGGCTAAAATTAGTAACATAACTAAATAAACCGTATTGAATATCTGCTATACAGGAAAAAATTGATTTTCCAATGTTGTACGGAAAAATGAATACCTACACAATGCATATCTGTATGCCACAACTATTTACCGTTAGGAAAGTAACAGCCTGCATTAGTGTGCACCATAAGCTAGCGAATCTAGTTAGTTAATAGCAGGAAGTTGTGGATCAGAAACATAATATGTTTAAAATTTGCCCCATAGCAAGTCTGTAATAAAAGACATTCTATAAAATACAGTAAATCATTGAAAACATTGTATTGTTTATTCATTCTACATTCAATTTAGATCTATTTAGAAAGAATTTGACTGTATTACTCCTTTTACCATTTTTTTGTCTGACACGTCTGTACCAATTTTTCCATTTAGTTAGTTCAAAAGAACTGCAGCCAGTACTTAAAAAGTTTAATATTTCGTTCTTCTTCTGCGAGTACCATATCTGCTTAGCGAACGTTGGCAATCATATTTTAAAACTGCAAAATATAGCATTATGAGTTTTTATATTTTTTGTATTTTATGACATTGATTGTTCTTTTCATGTCTCTTCATTTATGAAGTTGATAATTAATGTGTATAGATGTTAAGAAAAAATTATCCCTTTCCTTTCTGTATTGAAGACTATATTTATTTACAAACAGAGCGCAGTATGAATAGATTTTTATTACCACACCCTTCCATAGCAGTAAACCTATGAAATTAGCCACAACATTATGGCGACCGGGTGGCGCAGTGGGCGAGAGTCCGCTTCGCAACCGGTTGACCCGAGTTCGACTCCCGTTGTGGCCCGAATTTTAATTAATTCGGGAGCAGCGGGAGTGACTTGGTAGCATAGTTGGGGGGGTTTTTCAAGGGTGGGGCATGTTAGACTTGTGTATAGCGCTACGCGCGCTGATCCGAAGTAAGCGGGGTGGGATGAGAAACGTGGAGTTGC
>JABXWE010030665.1:0-23362 GCA_014611495.1 Limonius californicus
AAATCGCAGTCGACACCACGATTTCTAAGGTTGTTGTATTTTTTGCTGAAGATATCCCAAAAATTACATTTTTCGGGGGAAGGAGACGACAAACTGACGGAGAAAGTGCGAGAACACCGTGCTCTTTACGATTTGAAATACCAACAATAAAAAGATGCCCGAGTGAAAGACAATATTTGGAGGAGATTGCACAACATGTCGGAAGACCAGGTAAGAAAGTAAAATCACCTTCATTTAGTATGTATTGCATTTATTTATGTATCTACTGTAAATTACATGTAAATGTGTACACATTAAAATAATGATCCTTATGTTATCATTATTATAGTCAGTTGTTATCTGTTCTGTTCGCATAATGATCTTGCCACGCACATCTTTCTTCATGAAGAAAATAATGGGCAAAAGAATCTTTTACAGAAAACCCGTCCAAATTTGCGAAACCTCTGGTTGCTGCTAAATTTATGAGGTATTTGTCGGAAAACTTGTAACGTCAACATCAATACTAGTTGTTCCCGGTATATGATTAGATGGAAACATCCCCTCAAAACCAATCAATGGAACAGCCTGTAGACAGTCCCCAACTTAATGATTCTGCAGTGGAGATAGTAGTGGAACGTGATACGATGCAGCGAACTTTAACCCCTGCTATGTACGCTGGGACCCTCAAACCTCCCTCCATCCAGAAATGAAAGGAAAAAAAAGACAGATTCCTAAATATGATGGAACAAAGGCATGCAGAACGAGATTAGATTATAAAAAAGCTTGCTGGAGGAGGAGAAGAAGACAATGTCGACTTATTTTTCAGGAGCATATCAAAATCGGTTAAAAAGTTGCGCCCAGATTTTCAAACCCATGTTAAATTACAAACACTAACACTTTTCTCAAACATGGAGTCTCAAAGGGCTACTGAAGTAGGAAGTAATTTGCAGAATCGGCACAATATTAACGATAGTTCCTCATTCCATACAACACCTACTGAGTATGATGAGTCCTCGCTTGGTGGTTCATCGGCTGGTCAAAGCAATCGTGGTGTTATTGAAGAAGATGGTGAAAATGAAATAACATACCTGTTAAATTTATAATAATGCTGGTCGGTGAAGCTGGAGTTATTGTAAAATATATTACTTTCTTATATCTTTTCATACTTACCTTTTATAACTTGGATAAATAGAAACTTGTTCGCACAACATGATTTATTTACTTTTATGCATACTTACCTCAAAGTTAGAGCAAGTTTCTCCTCTGGGCTGATAGGGGGAAGAATTCTATTAGAGGGAGTCTTCTTCAAATCTTGATTCACTAACTTCATTACGTCATCAAATTGTGATGGAGTTAATCGAAAATATTGCTTGAATATGTCCGCATCTTCTCGCAAATGGTGTTTTACTAGCCGTTCAAACCAACCTTCTTCGGTACGATTTCTGAATATTTGATTAACTTCCCTTCTATTAAAAAGGTACCCGTATAGAGCGACGTCATCTTCATCTTCTTCACTCAAAATTAAAGCAATAATTTTCTACTAACAACACTCATTACTACACAGACAAAATCCGACTGACGAAAAATCGCTTTTAGGAAAACACTTCTGCAATTGATGCCAGTGTGAAGACGTTGAGCGATGGTAGCACAGCGATTCTTGCACAGCGATAGTCGCTCCTTGGAAAACGTACCTTAAAACTAATTTATGCACATTTAAAATATTATGCTTTACCTTTTCATACACCAACATAAACGAAACTTATTATGTTTTTTAATATTTCCCCAAATGAACTTTATTTGGACCAATTTATTTAGTACTTTAAATTAAATTCGTTATAAGAACAAAATTCTACATCAAACCAAAAGGAAGCTTTTGTTTTTGATTATATAACTAGGAAAAGTTTAATGATGTTCAAAATTTGAATGGTTGGCTTTGCTCCATCACAATGCAATTCCAAAACATTTTCATCGTCTTAATTTTAATTACAGTTGTACGTACTTCGTTATCGTTAGTATTATTTGCTTGCTTTATTTTATTTAAATTTATTAAGAACTTTACAAAATTAAGAAAAAATTTCGAGATCTTTTTACTATTAATTTTATAACAACCATAACGTACATATGTCTCTAATAATGTTTAAGAAAGCAAAGGAAATATTCCAATAAATGAGAAAAGCCTAAAATATACATCGAACGGGAACAAATCTGAAGTATAACCTACTTTTATCCCTCCTAACCCCACCAAAAAAACTTAAATAACAAACTTAATCAAATGCTACAAATTTATAATATGCACATCTTAAAATTAAAAACTCCATATTAAATAAAATATCTCTTACTTTTAAGATTTACTCCATCGGAAAGTAAACCGAGGTGCCGACTTTTCTTCTGCAAAAGCAAAACGAGAATGAGGCCAATGAACAGGATATTGACGCATACGTAAATGGTTTTAAAGCAATTTTAATTAAAAGTATTTTGCATACAGTGGAAAAAAACATATGTACAGCTTCTACTTTGTCATTGCTGTATTCTTATCGTTGTGCTTCTTAATATTCATTAATAATATTCCTTTGTTTCTCTTACTTCTTCGTGCTATACGTTATACACATCAGACTGAAACTCCACACGCTAAGTGAGAACTACTTAATCTACGATTTCTGTGCTGAAAACTATGATGTTATAAAAACGTTGTTCCTATTTTAATATGCCTTATTAGTATTGTACGATGTGATAAAAAAACTTAATCGCGACCCTTTGAAGCAATAACGACATATCTTTGATAAATTAGTCAAAATTAGCAGCAACCAACTAAAGTCACACAGCGTGTGTTCTATAAGCAACCGTAATTAATTTCTTTTCCATACCTTTCTCTTGCGAGAGCACTGGAATGATTTTACTTTATTTCCTATAATGACCTGCTGTTTATATCAACCTAAAGTGAAATATACAGTGTGACCATAGTATCTCGTAACAAGGAGGTACGCTACACTTCTCACATGCACATGAAATACATAGTTAACTTTTCCTTTAAGCTATAAACATATTTTTCTACATTAACAGCCTTTGGACGATCAAATGTCAACTAATGTTTTGTCAAAACTTAACAAATTTCTGTAGTTGTTGATTTGTGTAGATTCTTACAGTAATAGCAATTCGTTTCAATGTATTCTAAGAGCGAGAAAACGGATATGATGTTGATTTTGGGGGAATGCAGAGGGGCGGCGGAGTTAGCAGTACGACGATATGCTCAAAGATACCCGGATAGACCCCTTCCATCACATAATGCCTTTAAGCGTTTGGAAAGAAATTTGTGGCCTTATGGACAGTTTTCTAAGCCAAAAGTAACACACCGACATGGCACAACTGTAGAAACTGAAGCCGGTAGTAATCGAACAAATAATTGGTAATCCCCATATAAGCCAACAAGCAGCTGCAAGAACTGTAGGCTATAGCCAAAGTTCAGTATTTAACATTTTAAACGCAAATCTATTTCATCCTTACCACATCACATTAGTGCAACACTCTACTGAAGATGATTACTCATGTAGAGTGCATTTCTGCCAATTTTTCAGAAACGATGTTACTACTGATCCACTAGTTTCAAAAAATATTCTATTTCTGACGAAACGACATTTAGTAACAATGGATATGCAAATAAACACAAATGCCATTTCTATTCACAAGATAACCCAAATCGAATTCGCTACGCACCCTTTCAAAAAACATTTACTGTCAATGTGTGGTGTGGCATTGTTGACAACTTCGTCATTGGTCCACACTTCTTCGAGCG
The DNA here is from genome assembly GCA_014611495.1 of Limonius californicus. NCBI lineage: Eukaryota > Metazoa > Arthropoda > Insecta > Coleoptera > Elateridae > Limonius > Limonius californicus. Next base: position 3,770 of record JABXWE010030665.1, read on the forward strand.
AATTTTAAATGGGGAAATGTATTTATATTTTTAAATAAGAATTTGCCTCAACTTTACGAGACATTCCTCTTTATATCTATGGTTCAAAATGACCAAGCATCTGCCCGCTTCCATAAAATTGTAAGAAACTACCCAGATGAAATTTTTCATAACAGATTATTTGCAAGAGGTGCAATTCATCCTTGGCCTCCACGTATTCCGAACTTGACTCTATTAGATTTCTTTTTGTGGAGTAAAGTAGAAAACGACGTCTAGGAAACTCCCGTAGCAACTCACGAAGATTAAAGTGAAAGAATTATTGAATCATGTCGGTGAATCACCCCATACATGCTAACTCGTGTTAGAAATTGTCTTCTACGGCGAATTGACTTATATGAACAGCAAGGTGGGTGGCAGTTTGAACATTTATTACGTCATTAATTAGTATTTTTATTTATCTTCTTATTAGATTTATTTTTGTTGTTATATCAACATAATTGCTATCTTGGCTCTCTCTCCGTGTTTATTTTGTTTGTACTATAAGAAATAAATATTGTAAACTTACCTACTGCAAAACTGTATCTTATTTGTTAGTAACTAGTTTCAATGTAGTTTCTGAGTACATTCAACGTAACTACCTACTTTCATTTATATTTATTTAAATAATGTAAATTTTACTAAGATACCTATGGAACACAAACAGCTATAATATGTGTAGCTTACCTATCTGTTACAAGATCAAGTAATCACCCTGTATAATACATAAAAGTATTTTCGTTGGTTTAAAGTCAGCTGTGATTATCGCTTTGAAGTTACCACTGATGATCGTATAAAACGCGCAGTTTGTTACCGGCAGTTAAACGTCAAACTCAACGACATAAAAAATATTGCACATACAGTTTGTACTGATTTTATAACTCCGGAAATTAAATGCTAGAAAATAATGTAATGGTAACTTTAAGAAAGGTAGAGATTTATGATTCAAACTAGAAATTAAAAAGTGGTTTGATGGATTGTTTACGTCAAATCCTTACAAATTCTGCCTTCAGTTGAGATACAACAAATCGCTTTTTGAATCATGTTATAAAAAAGGGTGGCTCAATGGTAAGAAGACTAGGCTGTAAATGTAATAGTCAAAACGCTTCCCGGTTCGAATAAGTAGAAACCAGAACATTTTTCTAATTCTTATCCTTGCCTTACACCACTATGATAATGTATAAGCGATAAAACAAGGATAACGATAAAAAAGAACAAGCATTTGAAGACGGTTAATTAATTCATGTGGCGTGATTTCTCTAGGCATAAGTACTGAAGAATTGTTCAGTTTTGGGAAGTTAAATCGTGTAATCTTGTATTTACTTATTAACTAGATACCCATAGATTTAATAAAATGTTTTTGAAATCTTAAGTTATCGAATCTTTTGTTTTAAATGTGTTATATCCAGTCGTCCGAATTTTATAGCGCCCAAAGCCTATACATATAATATACAGGGCTATTTACATAAGAGAATTACAATTCATAGCACACCTTAATTATAATATTAAAATTATTGTATGCTGAGGCATATCATAGTATCATACTTCGTTAGGATGTACAATGGGCCAAATGTGGCCTAAGTGCATAGAGATGCTTGGAAAACTGCGTCCTAGATCTCGCTCTTTCAAGCCATCAGCCAAATTAAAAGCATATCTATCTCGTCGTTATTGTATGTTTTAAGTTGTATGGCATTTAATCACAGACAACTACCAATATTTTAAGTTTATATTTGTCACTTAAACAGAAGTAAGGCGCCTTTGCTGCCTAGTATGTAAAAATCATAATTAACATAAACTGTGGCCAGCCTCGGTGGTCTAGTGGTTAGCGCATTTGCCTTTAGATCCGAGGGACGCGGGATCGAACCTGGCTGAGGTCGGCGAGATTTTTCTAGCGGGGAAAAATCTGAAAATGCGCCTTCTGTCGAATAAGAAGTAAAGCCATAGGTCCCGTGCCACTGCAATGTGTGACACGTTAAAAATCACTACTGGAGTTGGTACTACCCCAGATAGGCAAAATTCTTAGTTAGGGTGTACAATAAGCCAATAATGACTGCAGTGCTTAGAGATGCTTGGAAAACCGTGTCCTAGATCTCGCTCTTTCAAATCAATCAATCAATCATCATGAACTGTGACATGTAGCATGCATATCACTACAAAAATAAGCAACTCCAACTACATATCACTAGATACTGCGATACCTAAATTTTCATTGGCGGTATTGTGAATCAGAGATACCTGTTTGATATTAACGTTAACATAATAGTGCGCGGAGGTGCCATCTTGCTGGTACCACGTATGGCGTCTTATACAGGGAATTTTTCTTTTTAGTATACACTGTACATGTAATTGTCTATGTATACTTTTAAAAAGAACGCATGTAGTATGAAGGTTATGTTCGATGCGGTATTTATGTAAATAAGTAAATCAAAATGAGCGGAACAACAACGACGATTATTATTGTAAAACATTAAATATCAATATCAGAAAACGAAAATGTAAATAAAAACAACAGTTACAACAAGTATTCGAAATGGCCACCTTGTAGTTCTAAACAATAACCTAAACGGTGTTGAAAACCATCAATAGCCTTTCCATCCCACTACTGGGCATCGGCCTCTTCTGTGCCACGCGTTTCTCCTCAGCGCTAAGCTAGAAACGCGGGGGACCTACTGTTTAACGTCGAATCCGAACGACACAAATTCCAAAGAAGGTTTTTAACATTAAGATCCCACGGTTGCAAGCCGAATTGGTAAATTGCGTGTGGTGGGTTGCAGACAAGATTTTTATAATTCTACATAGTTCTGCTTAGGTTTCGAACCCAAGCCAGAAACGACGTTTTATTCAGAAAGCGAGCGCTCTACCAACTGAGCTACCGCCACACGTTGAAAACCACGCACAGCATTCGCAAGAAAGTCAGGATTCAAGCTATTGCATTCGGTACGTATGCGATATTTAAATTCATCAATAGTTTGTATTAGCATATTTGCATGTAATTGTTGATTTAAGGTATCCCCAAGCAAAGAAGTGATTGGGCGACAAATCTGCAGAACACGGAGCCCACGGTACGGTACGGTACCGAATCTCCTAATCCAACGTCCTGGAAACCTGTCGTTTAGAAAGTTTCTTATAGCATTCGTGGAATGGGGAGCGGCTCCATCAATCTGAAACTACGGGTCATCGATGTTTAAGTTTTCTATTGCCGGAATGATGTCGTTCCTTAATAGCTCTAAAATTTGGCTGTATTGAGATTACCATCAATAAAATATGGACCGATAAGATTATTTTCAACTATTCCTAGCCATACGTTAACTTTCTCAGTGTATTGACTGTGAGGTAAGTTTTGTAAATGGTAGTTAGTGCGGGACCAATATCTAAGGAATAAGATTAGCAGGATAATGGATAGTGGATAGATGAGGAATTATAATACACACCAAAAATTTTGTGAATTGACTTCTCCATTTATTGTGAAAGTTGCTTCATCACTAAAAACTATCTTATTTAAAATGTATTCATGTTCATTTAGCAAATTAAAGAAAGTCTCACAAAAGATTGTTATTTTTTCTTTATCTTCATCGAATAGTTGTTGGTGATTAGAAAATGTGTACGATTTATATTTTAATTCTTTTAGTGTTATAAATACCGAGGGTTTACAAACATTAAAATGTGAACCTATTTCTCGTAGTGATACTATGAGGTTTTCTTCAACGTAACATAAAATATTTAATTTGATTTCTTCGGTTAAAACGTGATTACTTTTAGTTTTTATTTTATGTATTGATGAATGATTTAAATTTTGTAACAATTGTTTGTATGGTTGGAATACAAGGAATAGACCTTTCTGGATATTTTACCGAAAACAAGTCTCTCACAGTTCAAGCTGTTACCATTCTGATACCACTTTTTCGTCTTTACTGTACATGGTTGTATAAAAACGCAATAAGACACTAAATAAAGACTAATTTTATTTTTTAACAATTGTTTTGGCCACAACATGCTTTTGTTTTTCTTACAAAAATTGGAATTCAAAAGTTTTCTGTGTAGTTGGTTGCCTACATAATAGGCGTAATTGATGCATTCTTTTTAAAAGTATACATAGACAATTACATGTACAATGTATACTAAGAAGAAAAACTCCCTGTATATAAATCTACTTCTTCAAGTAGAAGTCAAGAAGAAAATTTAAACAGATTGCCACTGTTAAGGTCTTGGCAGTTGCTTTCGCATTCGAATATATATATTATTAAAACTTGTTTTGAATTGAATGAGCTTTACTTAAGCCAGTAAACTGTCAAGCACATCAAACAGGCATCTGTGATGTATATAACGGCCAATAAAAATTTTAATGTCACAGAGTCTTGTGACTTGGATTTTGGGTTGTCTGTTTTTGGAATGATATTATCCATAATTTTAACATGTTGAAATCATTAAAATGTTGTATTTACTTAATAATTTATATGAATTTAATAAAGTGTGGCAAAATACTATTATCATATCTATATTACTATACATCTAACAAACGAACAAAGTCACCCAGTAAACTAAAAGGTTTTAGGTTTTGAATATCTGAGACAAGCTTCGTTTCAAGAAAACTTGTTCCTATATTAGCCCACGAAAGGCAAGGTATTCGGTTTCTATGCTATAAATCACGGTTCCAATTCCCAACACCTAACATTAGATTTTTAAATTCTTCTTTCCGTCACAAATCAGTGACAAACCAGCGACCATTGTGCTTAGTAAATATTCTCCGGAGTAGAAGTACTTAAGCTTCACGTGATTCGAAGCCCACGTTAAGCTGTAGGTCCTCCATGTCCCTGGCACCATAAACGCAGAACATAACACAAAATTGCTACATTTCGTAAAAAATAAAGCACCCCCAGAAACTGAGGTAACGCTTACTTACATTTTCAATATCTAATAAAACATTTCAATTGCTTAAGAAAAATTATATTAGAACAATACTCTTAAGTTAGCATAAATTTTTCAATGAACAAAGTATTGACCTGTTAGTTATTTGTGGAACTAGCTTAAATTTTCCTATGTTGAAACAATAGTCGCAAAGTTTAACATACACCAAGCCTAATTAATAATTCATTTTTAAACCTTCTTTAAAATTTTTTTGGGAATTATGCAATGCAGATGTAGAGAATAAATTATAATTACTGAACTCTCATCTATACATACAATTCTTGATAAACGCGTGGAAACTGTGTTAATACACACTTTTTAATTAGGCTAAGAGTCAGTATATTTTGCCTATTTTGATGGGTTGAAGAGATCGAATTATTCGGAAGGGATCACAAAACGTTGGACTAAGTGTATCAAGCTAATAGGAGACTATGTTGAATCATAAAATGTTGTTTTGTCGATAAAATTATTCCTGGTTTCATTTTCACTAGAAAACATACCGCTCTTGTACACACCTCGATTATTCTATTCTGTTAATCATGCTCATTTACTACCGCAGTTCTATATACTATTTCTTTAATTCAACTGTAACGTTAACAGTCTAGTGGACTGTTATCGCAACTTTTTGGTGGCCATGGATGCACAGCTCTACTATGCCACCCCAAACATTTACAGAAAAAGTCTTTGAAAATGGGTCATGTATCTAGTGTTGATTTTTTGAGCGTAATAGTGCGAGTTGTGCCTATTCACCTCACCATTGTTTGAAAATTTAGCCTCGTCAATAAACAATACGCAATCTTAAAGAGATAGACCCAAAGGAAGTTCATTCTGAAAGAAATTGCAAAATTTCAATCTTCTTCGCCAAATGCGGTACCATCTTTCCTTCTAAACGTCGGCTAAACGGTCCAATAAGTTGCTATAATATTCGCCAGTAATCATTTTTGCCTTTTCAAGGTAATCGTTGTGGATTATGCCGCGTGGATTCCAAAAACTTATCGCCATAATCTTTCCACCTCTCCCTTCTTTGGCACCGATTCACCGGAAGAAATCCACTCTTTCAACTGTTCCTTGGTCTCTGGTGTATTATGACGGATCCACGTTTCGTCCACAGTTATGAATCAACGCAAAAATTTAGTTCAATTACGCTTAAACATCGTCAAAACTTCCTTTGAAGTTGTCACACGAATGCGTTTATTGTCGGTTCTGAGCAATCGCGGCACCCATCTTACGAAGAGCTTTCTCATATCCTAATGATTATGCGAAATGTTCTATAATCGTTCGATTGAGATGCTCACAGCCTCACCAATCTCCGCACTTTCAGTCTCCAATCAGTCACCATATCGTGGACTTTCTCAATCATTTCTCATTTCAGCGTTCAGAACGTTCTGTATCACTTGTGCTTGTACGACCACAACGAAAATCAGTAAACCACTTGTGAATCATTTTAATCGATGGTGAAGAGTTCCCATAATATTTATCAAGCCTTGTTTTGGTTTGCGTAATGGTTTTTCCAAGCCAAAAATAATGTTTAATCAACACACGAAATTCACTTTTTTCCTTGTTTGCATGAAATACGAGGGGTTGTCTGCTTTCAATTGCTGTTAAATCTAAACTAAATAACAAATCTGTCTGAAAATTTTAACGTGACCTAGTGAAAGATGGTACTTGACACCTGTTATAGGAGATTTTCGATTGTTACGCCCTCTATAAGAATTTAACCAGGATTATCATACCACCCCCCTATATCACTCAGACTTTACACGCTTGCTCTAATCGAAAGATCGCTTTCAAAACGAATTTTAAAGTGTGTAGAAGTGAATAGGCGAAATTTTCAAGATTTACTTTTTTATTATTTATGTTTTATTGTTTTTCACTTGTTTAGTACGGTTTAGTATCGGATTGTTGCACCAATGGGTGCCTTCCTTCTTAAATACTAAAACTGTTAATTACTACAGTAAGAGATCAATCTGGCAGAGAGTATTGTATGTGAAAAAGCGAGATCTAGGACGCGGTTTTCTAAGCATCTCTAAGCACTACAGCCATCATTGGCTTAGTGTATACCCTTACTATAAATTTTGCCTCTCTGCGGTAATTCCAACTCCAATAGTGATTTTTAACGTGTCACACATCGCAGTGGCACGGGTCCAACGGGTTTACTTCTTATCATACAGAAGACGTACTGTCAGATTTTTCCCCGTTAGAAAAATCCCACCCACCTCGGCCAAAGCCGACCCCGCGTCCCTTGGATCTAAAGGCAAGTGCACTACATCACCGAGGCCGTCCTGACAGGGAGTAACTATAATCAATTTCTACAATAAGTCTAATAATCTCAGTTGCTGTGATACATGTATATTGGATTTCCTCAACCACTTTTAAAGGGGGACAACTTAACTGGCCCAGCCTGAAAATAGCTTATTTCTGATTTAAACTGAACAGAGATTGCATTAACTTTTTTAAATGAACACTCTGTATTTTCCAGCTAATTTGATTATACGATAATTTTTCCTTAAAAATCCATACAATAACCACCGCTTTAAAAGTAATAATAATCAAGATATTTGCATTTGAAAAATCATTACCAATGGTTACATACGTCATTTCAAATGCAAATTTCTTGTTTATTATTAACTTGAGGCTTGACAGTCCCGATATAATTTACATATAATACAAATGTATTACAGATTTGTGCAATTTCATTTTATTTATTCAAAATTTCATACCGTTTTAACTATAAAGTACAGTGCATTAGCAGCGTCGCGTATAATGAAGGTGAATGCTTCAGTTATGCCCTACTTTTTTCATATTTTCACTCTTGTAGCAATATTACAATATGGATATCAATCAAAGTACAAAAACTAACATTGCATGATAGTTCAATTCCCCTAGCGTAGCACCGCGTCCTGTTGAAGCGATTTTAAAACTCTAGAGATCCGTATCACACTAGAAACAGTAAAAGCGGTAAACGTACTTCCAAGCCTTGATGTCTTTTTATATGCATTATAATTTAGCCGTAGTTACGTTTGCGGAAAATTACGTAAATTGTGTAGCCGTTGTCGAAAGTATTTCCTGTAAGTGATACTATTTTTCTTTCAAGATTTAAAGCAGCTACTAAAAACGTTTTAAGCATGGGAAACTTAAGGCAACATAAAATGTTTTTAAAATTGTATACAATATCGAAGCACCATACCGCAGAACATTTAAAAACTTTTGGTACAAACAATATCACTGATTATTTGCAATATAACGAAACAGAAAATAGACAAGCCACCACTGTACTACATTTGTTAACGCAACTGGTGTGTTTATACCGGGTGCGTTTCTAAGATGAATCAGTTTGACTGCTCAGATTATGATAAGCACTGCCCTCTATGTATAAGCACTCTCAAAAAGTTTCTATTGGCTTTTTATAATAACTTTAACAATTTTAAATATTGTTAACTACGTTTTTTTTTCCAAAATTTAAAACTTTTAGTGTTGATCATTGATTGAAAAATTGAATGCTATTTTATAATACTGCTAACATTAGCAATCAAATCATATGAAAAACAATTTGTTTTAAATTGTCTCCTACTGGAAATCGGAACAGGGTTTTTCGCGTGAGAGCCATCACATCAGCTCATTTAGAATCTTGATGCGTCATGTCTCGATTACATATAATAGTGGTACTTCGTGAATCGGAATCCTTACTTATTTTAAAAAATGGTTTGAACTAAACGAATTGACATTCTAATGAATGGAATCGATAACTGTTGACACAAACAGATATTTAAATGCGAAAATCCACAAAGTATTTGGGAAGACGAAGTCGTACCTCTATTTTCTGAGTATGTGATATCAGCTGTAACTACTTCTGTTTTATTTTTATTTTACGTTAATCCACACTGATTAGAAATTTTTGTAATATTTTACGAGAACTCTTGAACTAAATTCAAAATTCTGTAAATAGGATATTACAGAGAACAAGCAATGATCAATATTAAACTTTTATTTTCTGAAAAATTAATTGTAGAAGCTATTTCTGAAATTTGTTTAATATCTTCTGAAATGACAAAAACCTTTCGTATATTACCTGCACACAGAGGGAACTATCTATTGCAGTCTCTCAGAAGATCTTTCTTCTGATATTTCAAGTAACCGAAATATCATGCAAATTCGTCTTAGTAGCCTCATCCTGTATCTACATACACAGGGTAGTCTTAAAACATGAGGCCAAATTTCTACAGTTTATTGGAGGAGATCAGGTAAGTGAAAACTTTCTAATAAACGCATGTTCGAAAATATTAACCAAAAAGCTATAAAAAAATATTAATAAAGCAAAAGTACGAGGAGAGTTTTTTATGTTATCTACCTAGCTATGCAAACAAAATGTTATCGTGATAATTTTATTATATCAAGTCTCTGTGACGTTTTAGAGGGTATCCTCCAAGTTTGATACTACTTGCTTAAGATTTGTCATTTCTGTTTCGAGTTAGAGGTGCAAAATTGAGTCATTTAAAACTTGAACACAGAACCGTCATAAAATTTCTATAGAAAGAAAGCAATAATCCAAAGAATATCCATGAGAGATTGGTGGCCGTGTATGGGGAAAATAGCCCTATTTTCAAGTTAAATTTTGGTTTGAGCAATTCAAATGGAGCAGGGAGTCCATCAGAATGACCTAAAGTGCGGAAGACCTCTTGAAGCACGAACACAGGAGGCCATAAAGAAAATTGAAGATTTGGTGTTGACTGATCGCCGAGTGACAGTTTCAGTTATTGCAAGAGAAGCAAGTACATATATCAGAATCATCTGTTTTTAAAATCGTTTATGAAGATTTGGGAATGAGCAAGTTGTCAGCACGGTGGATTCCCAGGCTACTCACTCCTGAACAAAAATTGTGTAGGCAACGAATTTGCGAGGGTAATTTAGCGCCTTTATCTGAAGACAAGATGAGGACTTCTTCTTTAAAATTGTACAGGGAATGAGACCTGGGTACACCACTGGGACCCACCGACGAAACAAGAGTCCATGCAATGGCTTCATAAGGGCTCTCCACCACCCAAGAAGGCGAAGACGCAATTCTCAACGGGAAAAGTGATGGTCACAGTTTTCTGGAATGCTGAATTGTTTTTATGGGTTGAGTATATGCCTAAAGGGTCTACAATAACAGGGAATGTCAACAAAGAAACAATAATCAATTTGAAAGCAGCTATATGCGAGAAATGACCTCACAATTTTGCCCAGAAAACTGTGCACGACAACTGCAGGGTGCATAAAGCACCTGTCGTTAAAGAAGCAATTGATGAATGCGGCTTTGAGGAGTTACAACATCCACCGTACAGTCCCGACCTCGCACCCTGTGGCTATTATCTCTTTCCAAAACTCAAAAAACACTTGAGAGGGCGTCGCTTTTTGTCGAATGGGGACCTCGAAACTCTGTGGAGTTGTATTTTTCAGAGTTATCAAAAGAATTTTTTTCGGCGTTATTAATAAACGTTGGAATAAGTGTGTAAGCGTTAATGGTTCTTATGTTGAAAAATAAAATTTTGTATGTTCTCTAACTTGTTTCCTCCATACTTAGGTAGATAACATAAAAACTCCCCTCGTATAATTAAATCGGATGACCTGAGAGGTCATGCAATTGGCTCAAGGCGCACGATCCAATACTGATGTAATCTGCTGTCTCAAACATTAAATAAGGACTCCTAAATTACCAACTCATGTAAATCCTTATTAAAGCCTTTTCGGACATATGTGTATATGAAGTATTTTAACTTATTGGGGTTTCCCAACATAGTTCTACGCTAAAGGTCTGGTGTTTAATTCCCAGTACTGGATCGTCGATTTTTTCACGGCCGTTCTTCCTTCGCAAGGTAATAGCAAATCAGCAAAGTATTCTGTATAGTAATTCTTCTCTGATGTAGAAGTGTTCCACACTTCCCCTGTTTCGGAACCCACGTTAAGCTGTAGATCCCTTATGTCTGTGGCACTTTAAACATCCAACACAAGCATAAGAGAAAAGGTTACGTCTCATCAAAGGTAAAGCACTCGAAGAATTTGACATCTAGTTCTAACCTGGTGGAAGCAGTAAAACAGTTATTGAATATTTTTATTATCCAACAACAATAATACAGTTTTAACAAAACAAAAATATTATAGTATAGACCGCGAAATCATTTCTGCGTCATACCGTTATTTGCAGTTTGCCTTCGAAAGTACAACTGTTTTGCATTATTCAAATTTATGTTAATCTATATTAATTTAATATACATTACAAAATGTTTACAAAGGTGGTAATCCATCGAAATAAAGCTTATTATAATTACTAAAATTCATGTTGTTTTCTTCTTGAAATAACTTTTGATGTAAAATTTGATAAACAAAAATATATTGATCGCTAGATTAGGTAAATAAATATAGGCAGCTGCGTTAGGGACCTGACAGCTGGATGATAAGATTTGTGTCGTATGAAAGAAAATTATACAAAGTTGAATCTAAAAAAGACGGTAACTGAAAATTATAAAACTACAATACACAACTTATCACTTACCATTTGAAGTAAAGTCAATTTAGATTTTACTACTTGCAGTTTATTTTGCATTTGTGGTCCTAATGAAGCCAGGAAATAATATGTATACATTAATATATGTATAAAAGAATTAAGTAATACTGTAAATGTGATCATGCCGCCTGCAAATAAGAATATAATTATACTGGAAAGTTTATTTTTCTACCTACGAGGCTTACTCAAAAACTAAGGGCTTATGGGCTATAAAACGAAAATATAAAGTTGAATGACAATTTTTTTAAGTTTAAATATTAGATACTCTTAAACTATTTCTCTACAGAATCACCATTCGAATTTAAACAGTTATCATATTGCGGTACAAGTTTTTGTATAGGTTTGTCATTCAAGGTTGCCGCCTGTAACAAAAACCAATCTTTTACCGTCGTCTTGAAGTCGTCGTCGTCCAGAAAGCGGTGGTGGGTTCTTAAAGTATACTTAAGATGTTAGATTTCAACATTGGTGTAAAAAATCCAAGTCTCGTCGCCAGTCACAATGTGATTTAGTGATTTAGGTACTTACCGTCATAAGTGTCGTAGCGATGCAAAAGCGTCAGTGCAGAGGCCATTCGCTGGTTTTTGTGAACATCCGTCAACATCTTTGACACCACTTCACACAGTATTTGTGGTACTGTACCCTGTTCATAACAACTTCATACAGCACCGTAATTCAAGAAAACTATGCTGCCATTTCGAAATCGTAACACGCCGATCTTCACGAGTTTTCGTTGACAACATAGGTCTCCCACTTTGTTCTCTGAAATTTCTACACCAATGTCTGACCTTTTTCACTCATAATGTCTGGACCATAAATCTCATATTTGACGGTAATTTGCTGCGGCGTTTTCGTTTTGAAACACATTTAGCGGGATTTTCAATCATCATGGTCATTTTAACGCTTTATTATACAACTGAGGCTAGGTCATCAACCACTGAAAGACCCCCCACGATACACCAAATTGACTATATCGCTCATTCAGCTGGAAATTTTAAACAGCCCTTTTTCCGAATAAACCTCGTGTATATACTACTCAATAAAAACTGTAAGAACTAATCGTACTTTTTTCGTAGCATAACATTTGTATCACCGATTTTCCAACTTTTATCATGACAATAGTTATATAAATGTTAACAATAAATATAGCTGAGTAATAGCAGTGCAATAGATTGTACCTGCAAAGTATTTAGCAGAAATCCAAGCCATGAGAAAAGTCGACACGTGATGATAAACATGCAAACCGGAAACCTGACTGTGTTTCTTCCTTAGAATGAAGAAGAAAGTCTCGATGAATTCCGTCATTTTAAGCAGCATATGCCACCACATAAAGTTCGCCATACGAAGGGCCAATTTGTCTTCCGAATAATCGACCAGTTGGCAACCAAATGTATAACGTGTTGTCCATCCTGAAGTGGCCACCTGCAATTTTGAAATTTCAACACTGAAGCATAATGCTTTTTTAACATCGTGTGGCATTTGAAACTAACCAATGCCCTGCGACACGTATATAGACAACATTAATGTTACATTGTTTTTTTAACGTATAAGGTTCATAAAACGGTTCGCATAACGTCGTCTAATCCAACCCAAGTTCAGTAGTCACAAAAGAATGTCAATTTCTTCTGTGGCGCACGATATATTAATTATAATATATAATAGATGAACTATTAACAAAGGCCAACATACAGTAGATGGTTGTCATTTTCCATTTATTTAAACTAAACACTTTCAATTTGTATTACTTGTTAAAACAGAATCACTTACAACTATTTTTATCCGCTTATTGATCAATCGAGAACCATAGTGTACCTTGACGTAAATCACATACAGAATTACTGTTGGAAGAAAAATGGAAAACATCTCTTATTGTTTCGAATAAAAACATAAACAGTAAAATCATTTGACAGTCCCATAAAATATCAAAATTTTAAAATTGCCACTACTATGAAATTCGAAAATGGACACCAACCATAAGTATAGAAATAAATAGTAATGCACAGTATAACTCCATACTACCAAACGGACAAAATTATTGATGAACATACCTGTTACAGGCAAACAATTATTTCAACAAAATATCTTCTTACTAGAGAAATACTACATAACTGGGCAAATAGCTTTAAGTATTATTCAGGGTGGTCTTGAAATAGTTGGACACACTTCGAGATCGAAAATAAGAAAAAAAGTTCATATAAACCTTAGTACGAACATGATTCGTTACGAAGTTACAGCATTCCAAAGTGTAATAGTTGGACCAATGATTTAAAATTTTATGTCCATACCTTACTTATCAAGGTTGAAAACTAGAGCATAGTTTCGTTGTAAGTGCACCAGGGTCGTCACAAGTGAGAATATTAGGAAGTGTTTTCTTCAATATCTTTTACATTATTTAGTTTTTCTTATCATTGGTATAATCTTATTCGCTGTGGAAAAGTACCCAACAAAGGTACTCCTGTTAAAAGTAGAAAAACTCAACAGTTTTCAAAATAATTCAGATATAATGAAAAATACGATAGGTTTGAATAAGGTTTTAGCGCGGTGCACAATAATTGCACCGCCAACATATTTGTTCATTTTAGAGAAGGATTGAAAGTTTCTATCACGAATAGTCACTGGTAACGAAACTGGGGTTGATTTCTGTGATCCTGAGACGAAACAATAATCCGGGCAATGGGTCTATAAGCGTTCTCCACCTCCCACGAAATGCCGAATCCAAGCTGCTGCTAGGAAGTTAATTGCCACAATTTTCTGGGACATGGAAGGAATAATGTTGATCGGGTATATACAAAGAGGGACTACACTTACTGCAGAAACTTAGATATGCCAATAGTCTAAAAAAATTAAGCCTTTGTGGAAAACTCCAACATTTGCATCAAACAAGCATCCTGCTTTTGCATGACAATGCACGAGTCCACAAGGCTCGAAAGATCGTGCCTGTTTTAAAGGAATGTAGATTTCAAGAAATTAATCACCCACCTTACAGCACATGAAAGAAATATTTAAGAAGACGAAGATTTTAGTCAGATAACGAACTGAAACAGACCATCCATGACTACTTCACTAAAATTATTAACATTTGTGTGTATCTTTTGTTTCATGGCTAGATAGAGGTTTTTAAGTTCCCCTGATATTAAAACATATACAATAATAAAACCTAGACCAATAAAGCAAACCTTTGCTACAGTAGCACATTTAGCCATTTCTGGCTTCTTACAAGTCGTAAATCAAACAAATTGCAGTACTTCGGTAGAAGTGCTCGATTTTAAGCTAATCTCAAAATGTCATTCCCATTATAACAAGTATTCCTATTTCATTCAATTTGCAAAATTAAAACGATTGTAATCATGGCTATGCATATTATATAAATGCATGAAATAAATGAATGAAATAAATGAAATTTAAAGATATACGAGCTTCACCAGTTGCTGTCTTCAATTGTTTTCTTTTTGTTTTTTGGATTTACTGTCATTCCCACTCCAGGTTTGTGTGTTCATCATGGTTATGGTTATGGTTAAGTGTTGAAAATTGTACAAGAGCTGTAGCTCTTGCAGAAGAAGGACAAAGTCCGTTCTACCGTTCAGAGACTTTTTGAACGGCTTAGATTAACCGACAGCAATACGCGGAGACCGAAATCTGGCAGGAAACCAGAAACCACTGCTAACGATGACCGATATCTTGTTCTTAATACTTTAAGGAATCGTCGTTTCACTTCAGGGCAGACTTCTATCCACTTTGAGAGGTTCTTGGTACAAATGTAAGTGTGCGGACAGTTCATGAAAGGGTAGAATAAGTTGGTTTGAAAACTTGCAAATCATAACCAAAACTACTGCTACTCCCACCTACTAGCCAGAGAGATGTCCTCGAGAACATTTGATTTGGACTTTGGCACAATGGAGCACGGTAGTAGTAGTAGTTTACTGATGAGTCTAGGGTTCTGCCTACATTCACAGATGGAAGAGAACGAGTATAGAGACGAACGGGGAACCAATTCGCGCAGTGCACGTTCAACTCGCAGGTTAGACATGGAGGCGATTCAGTGAAGCTGTCGGTAGGAATACCAACGGGAGCCTGCACCGGATTGGTAGTTATTGATGGAGGGTCGCTAACGGCTGGGTAGTATATTGAGGAGGTTTTGGCCAATTACGTAGTTCGCTTTGCTCCATTTATCAGCGATGACTTTGTACTGATTCAGAATGATGAAAGACCGCATTCAGCGAGATGCGTCACTGAAAACCTGGATTAAGTAGTAATTGAAAAACTAAAGTGACCAGCATGTAACCCAGATGGAAACCATTTGGAACATTTTTACAGCATGCTGAGGAGGCGCGTTAGAAGTCATGAAGCCAACCACAATAGACGATCTTCGTGTGGCATTTGAAGAAGATTGGCAGAATGTTCCACAAAATGATCATTAGTGGTAATAACCAGTATACGCAGTCAACAATTTGGGGTAGAGGAGGTAATACGAAGCATTAAAATCTATCCCCGTGAAACCTTTTTTCCTACTTTTAAGTTCTTACTTCTACACGCACATTTTCTTTAATTTCATTTTCGGTCATTATTGTTCATTAAATAAACAGATACGTACAATATGCCGTTTCTTCTACATTTTTTAAAGTCTGTTTCATCGTAGAACACAAAAAGTTTTATTGGAATTACTACAACAATGACGCTATACCCGAAATTGAAAAAAAATTCATGAACCGCTTCTTTGCACCTGAGTGTATTAGTCGGACCTTCGCTAGTTTCTTTGAATAATTGAATTAATGTATACGATTAATCGACTTTATTATCCTATTAATATATTATTTATATAACAGTTTTTCTGATTCATCAATTAAAACACATTAAATTATTTTTACATCAAATATTTAAATCAATAATTTTATACAATGTATTCGCTTCTCAAAGTTGTGACAGTTACAAAGTTCGCCAATTTAATTCCCGGACTAATACAATAAAAAGTAGCACAATTTATTATCATGAAAAATATTTGATAGTTGTAATCTACATTTACTTAAATACATTTGTTATGACGTCCGAAGAAACTGCTTTCAATTCGGCCTTTACATATTCCTTGATATATTCCGTCCTGAAATTATTTCTTTTCGAGAACAGTTTTTACTTTAGGAAAGAAAAACTGTCTTCTGGTGCCAAGTTAAGTGATTAAATGACTACACAAGTAGTAAATAATGGGCAGGGACATGTTCACACACCAAGAACTAAGTACTCTATTCTCGAAAGTGCGCCTACATTGGAGAAATGCAAACACTTCAACCGTTCAAAGTAGAATACACTATTTACTGTTTGTCCGTCAGGCACAATTTTTGTTTCCATCACACTGTTTTCGAAAAAAGTAATCAACATGGTTTTGATTCTGGATTTTTGATGCCTTGGTAATGATTTTCCAATCAACTGCGTGCTCTGATGATCTCAGGATCGTACTGAAACACATATTATGCATACCCAGTGCATTTTTCAATATTGTGAGAAGTCTGCGAAGGATGCAATACTTCCATATTTTTGCAATTCATAAAACGGTGCGCCACGAACTTCACACAGACCTTCCTTTGTTCCACAACTTGTAAAATTTGTCTAATCGTCTCCTTATTGATGTTCAGCCTCCAACATCGACGGACCCCCGATTTATCTTAAATATTCTTAAGTTTATCTTTGGAACGTATAAACTTTCAACCATTCAAGCACACCAATATTTCTTAGGGTTTACACAATTTTCGACATTTTCATAGGGCTATATTAGAGTTATCCAAAATTTACAGGAAAATTTAATGTTCACCCGTTACTCTTTGCGAATCAGAAAAATAAAAGTATGTGCACGCTGGCATCCTACGTAGAAACTAACAGCTGTTCGATGTTCGCTTGACCAACCTCTATTGAAAAAGCCATGAACTATTAGGTGCTGCATTACTTTTGGTTCGATTTCACGTGGTGACAGAAAAACCTTACTTTTTGCACAGACTACGAACTTTTCAAACACATGGTATAAAATAATTTATAAGCTGCTTACACACTATAATTTCTTGCTTACAGAAAACTAAAATGGCAGAATGCGATATAATTTTAAAAAAGTTATTTTACTGATCTAATATTTCAAACATACCACATGAGATAAAATCAATTCATCATCAACGTGAACACCCAAAACGATCAAAAATGCACACTCAAAAAATAAAATGCGACTAAACAGAACAAAAAAAGAAAGAATAAATAACATATAACTTCTAACAAAATAGTACTTACGCCATAGATCAAAATAGAACATGCCACCACTTGG
Source organism: Limonius californicus (assembly GCA_014611495.1). Lineage (NCBI taxonomy): Eukaryota > Metazoa > Arthropoda > Insecta > Coleoptera > Elateridae > Limonius > Limonius californicus. The sequence goes on from JABXWE010030665.1 coordinate 21,526, forward strand.
AATATGTTATATGCCTGTATGATTTCTTTTAAACTATATGGTTTTCTATCTGCCATATAAGACGGTAAAACAACGTAAATGCTGTACAGGTATACGCTTACTATTCCCAAAAATCCCCATGGTTCATCAAGAAGTGGCCAATTGTGTACACGAGGATCTGAAAATGATAATAAATTATATTTGAAAGATATAACTTCTTTACTTTTTAATCATAAACAGTCGGTTTTTCAATGTGTTAAAAATGTATAGCAATTTTACCTCAGAAGTATGGTTTGTGGATGTATAGTCGGCGCCTTAGAAATGGGACAATATTGTGACACATTTTACATGTACTGAGCTTCTACAGTTTTTATGGTTTTGATTGTTATGTAGAATCTTTATTGCTTGTCAACTATAACATGGCAGCTCACATTAATGAAGTAATAATACTCCCAGTATTAGAAGATCGGTGGTCTACACGACAACTGGCTATTCAGTTTAATGTTGGAAAAGTACTGTAGACAGAGTATAACAGAACTGGATACAACAACACACATTGGAAAGAACTCCAGGAACAGGTCGCAGAAGAGTGTCTACTGTGGAACAAGACGAACCCCTTGCGAATTTCATACGGGAGAACCCATTTGAGTATGCAAGTACTACGGTAGAAGAAGTGAATTTTACCAGAAGTGTTCGAAGAAAATAAACAACAAAGACTTGACTTTGCTACTGAATTTATTAATACAGATGCTACATTTTGGAATAACATCGTTTCTCTGGCGAAACATTATTTTAGTCGAGTCACAGTGGTCGTATTAGAGTTTATCGACCAGTCAATGCACGATATCACGAAAAATACGTGCATGAAGTAAGAAAAAGCGGCTATTTCGGAGTTAAGGTCCTGAAATCTGTTGGGATGTTGTAGATATATTAACTGGACTGGTTTATGTGAACATTTTGGAGAATATAATGCTACCGACAGTGCAGCAAATTCATCAAAAATTTACGTTCCAATATGACAACTTCCCGATCCACACTTCAAATGTGGTGAGGAACTGGATTAGGTACCGATAATAATATTAACGTCGTAGGATCGCCTACTAGGAGCCCAGATTTCAATACTATTAAAAATGTATGGGGTTCAATGGTTAATTTAATGAAGAGACGCAACTTTCATCTTAGACTTATGATAAACTGCGTGATTCTATTTTAGAACATTGTGAAAATTTAGATTGGAATACTGTATCTACTTTTATAAATTCGATGACGAGACGCTTCGAGGCAATAATTGCTAATAACAAAGAATGACAAAATATTAAATGTTTCTGTTGTATATAATATACTTTAATAAATAATTTTTCAAACGTTGCGTCTTTCGATTATTTAAATTCCCCCAATACAAAAAAGTAATAATAAATCAAATATTACAACACAAAATATAACATGTCCCGATTTCTAAGCTGCCGACTGTACCTACATTAAATCATTATCTTCAAACTAATTTAACATGTCACTTCATTCTAAAACGAGTAAATTCAAACTTACTACTGTTATACAGATTGAATCCATTATTACGAATCAACTTGATTATTTGAAATATTAGAAAATCTATTTTTGGCAGATTATAACAGGCAGTGCTCCCTATGCATAGGCACCATCAAATAGTATATTAAAGAACTAGTTTCATAAGGCCTTTTCTTAACGCACGAGTCCAAGTTTGAAAAACGAGACGCTAAGCGTCGAGTGCGCCAAGTGGTCTTATGAAACGTGTTCTTTATACTATTTTTTCTATTGAGGAAGTTTAAGAGTATTTTAAATAAATTTATGTAGAAAATTTTACGTCAAATCGATTACTAGG
>JABXWE010030666.1:0-18758 GCA_014611495.1 Limonius californicus
CACCCACAGACAGACATTTTTTAAAAACCACTTTTTTGGGTTCCTAGAGACCCAAAACGGATATATCCGTTAAAATCTCGATTTCGAAAATTTTCATGATTTCAATACTTACCCTATACCTATAAGGTATGGGAAAGTAAAAATAGGTAATATAATAAAACTACTGAGAAAAAAATATTAATGTTCTTGTGTTTATATGTGTGACGTTTATTTGGTAGTTTGAGAACCGCTGGAAAAAGGACGTCCGAGAAAACTCTTAAATAGTAGTTATCACAGATTTTTTACAACAAAAGTTTTGCAACACTGGTGTTTATAAAAACGTACACTATATGTACACGTACAATTTGAGACGCTCTATAGCAGAATCAGTTGATGGAAATGAGTCGTTATTTTGGTATCATACCATAGTCGCAAAATATGTTACTTTACTATTACATTTTAGACTCTTTTTCACTAGTCCTTGATTAACAATATTTGTTAACGAATAGAGAAATGCTAGCGGTTTGCTAATTTGTTAGACACCTTAGTCTGTTCTCAGCGTTTCATTAGCCCAAACTCCGCATTCGAGGAACTTGAATTTCATCTACAGAGTTTTTTTTCCTTTAGTTTCCGGATTAATATTTTTATAAAGGTTAACATTGATTCTAGGTGAATTTTTCGATGTATTGAACTGAACTAAAAATCATAAGTAAAATATTTGCAAATACTGTTTCTAATAGAAATCGCTTCAGGTAAGTCCAAGAATTGCCTATTTTTTTAATTGGAATTTTTAGTTCTTGGCCGGACATGATATTCATGATTTTTTCTCATACCATTAAAGAAGAGAGACAAATACCATATTATTCCTATATTTTAATACAAAAAACACACATACATTTTTATCACAGTAAAATTCTTTTCCTTAGTTACAAACTGTCACCTTAAAAACCATTAAACACAGAAACCCAAGAAAGAACAGAATAACATCAGTCTTCATTTCTTTAGTTAAGCCACTTCGGTAGGTTTCTCGGCCAGTTTCTCTGCCTTTGGTTCTGCTGGTTTTATTTCTCTTTCTGAAACGACAATGGTAATAAAACGGTTGTTAGCACTAAGTTGAATCTAACTAACTTTTTGTTTTTCCAAATAGTAGCTGTTCGATTGTAATCATAGGCGATTCAAATGCCAAAGTAAATAGAACTGCAAGCGCAAGGCTGAACGCAAAGTCTCCCCAAAATACATACAACTGAAAGTTTACATTACTCAGTCGAAAGTTTTAAGAACGGATGAATTATACTTACCATTCTTTCGTGGCTAAATATTGGAGGAGTTCTAATTTGAATTGCCAGGATAATAATAAGCTGAAGATGTAGAAGATATAAAGTGTAGGTAAACTTCGATAAAATTTGAAATACTGGCAGTGATAAGAACCAGTTCACTGGACCTAAGATCATTTCAATACATATTAGATATTCTTAACTATACAATGTGTTAGAGAATTTATGGTTTGAGAGACTCTAATTGCAGTGAGTGCAGCGTTAAACATAATGATTTCTAATTTTTAAAGGTACGTACTCAATTAAGAAGCAAGAGAAGCTCTAAAAATATGGAGAAGAGAATAAAGACGTAAGGGGCTGCCAATAGGAGATGAGACTTTATATACCTTGTTTTTCGGGGACTACCAGGTTCTAGTAGCGGGATACCGCGACCACTCAACCTATATGTTAAAAAACTTGAGCAAGAATATGACACATAGTGATAAACACCAACGAAACTGAATACATGGTGGGAGATGATAAAGAACATGGAGTTCTGGATATTGGAACCAACGAAATGAAACCCTGCCCTTCTTTTAAATACTGTCTCGTCAAATGGTAGAAGTAAACAAGACATACATAATAGAACAGGATACGGGTAACATGATATCCGTCAACTAAACTCATTCCTGTGGAGCGACAATATAACAAAAATGAATCAAGCCATTATATGCAAGACCATCCTAGAGATTTTATGCACCTATGGAGCCGAAACATGGGAACTGAATAAGAGAGAATTGATGTCCCTGGAAATGAACATATGGGAAGGATCTGTGGTGTATGGGCCATGTGAGATATGACTCAATACGACAAATAATGGATCTTGAAGGAAATACCTTAGATACCACAGAAAGTAAAAGACACTGATATGGATACCAGTAGAACGACGCAATCGGGGAAGTCCTCCCAGATCTTGAAATCAGATGTTAAGAAAGTCATGGACGCAAGAGGTAAGACTGCAAATTATGGAACTTGAGAAGCGATGACTGTCGTGAAAACCTGACATCGTACATACATATTCATTAAATATTTATGTCCCTGGTATATAGGTTTTCGCTGAAACGGTTTACCAGGACTTTTAAAGTGTTATGGCTACGTAATAAAGCCTACACAATATTCCCTAACCTAAAAACAATTTTAAAACTGAATGTAAAATTTCGGGAGTGTTCAAGCGAAACTTACATTCTTCACAATACAAAATATAACTCTAACGTTACTAGGTGTAAAGTTACATTTACATATTTTTTTTAATCTACAACTGTCTTGCGGATTCCATCTAGTAAATCTGATTTAATACTGCCCTTTGTTTGTCATTCATTTTGTATAATTATACTTAAAATACTTTAAAAAGTAATGCGACTTTCAATTATTGATATGTTGAGGAAACATTAAATATAAGTGTATTGTACCTGGTATGATGCGCCAATCACAGTAGGGATTTTGCCCCAAGCTATAATGGCTTTGGGGAAATTCTCTACTGTGTTCTAGGCTGCAATCCAGGCTATCGAAACTTGCATATAGGTTAACATCGAAAGAAATAACTTAACGTAAGAATATGTATCTTCCCTGACAGTCAAGCGGCTCTTCTAGCCCTCAGTGCAGATAAAATACAACCAAAACTAATTGAGAATGCCGGCAAAAATTAAATTACCTTGCCAAAAGAAACAAAATATCTTCAAAATGGGTTCCAGGGCACGTAGCAGTAAAAGACAAATTGCATATGAATTTACAAGGAAAACTGCCGAAACCCAATTAATAGGTCCATAAACTTTTGTAGAATCCGCGACTGCTCGTTCAAACGTCTAAACAACATCTGGTTGGACCAAAGAAAAGAAGGAGAAGAAGAAGAAGAAGAAAGAAGAAGAATAAACGTCAGAAAAAAAGCATGTAAAACGATTCAACTCGATCAACTCACAACAAAAAGCGCACCGCGTACTAGATCTTTGCAAAAATGCACTAAGAATAATTATTATAGGACTGCTGACTGGGAATTGTCGACTCAGATATCATCTAAAGAAAATCGACGATGGTGCCTGTAGCCTCTGTCACGAAGACGATGAAACAGAGGAGAACATATTATATTCTGTAAGTGTGGTGCACTAATCCGCAAACGTTTGTATCGCCTAGGAAATAGATATGCGACATCCTTAAAACATAGATCAGTCCATCCCAAAGTGATCCTACGTTTCATAGGGGATCTTAGGCTCAGAAAGGAACTATAGAAATGGTTAAAACTCCACGAGCCATTCACACAAATCTACAATCTACTCGATTTTACGATTACTGTTTTACTGGCTTCTTACAGTACGCAGAAGAAGTACTAACATTTTAGGAACGTACTCCTTACTATTACTTAATGATGTAGAGCAGATACCACTATCTGATTATGGTTTCTGTAGGGTGTAACCTTTAAAGTAAACGAGTACTTGGTCAAGAATACAAAATACCGATTACTCAACCTAAAAGTAACTAATAGTGGCAAGTTCCGAAAAGTAACGTGAATCAACAATCTCTATCTGAAAGTCTTCGCAGAAGTAGTATGGTACTAAAAGACCCAACACTTTACTGTTAGGTTTTTAGTATTTGGGGACATTTATCATTGTGCAACCGCTTCTGATGGTAAGCAATTGTTGACAGTATTTTCCTTTGTTTGTTTTACCTCCATATCCAATAACGCATGCAAAAATTATCCAACTAAGCCCAATAGCCCAAGCTGGTCGTACTAAAGCCATGTGAATCGAATTTGCTGCTTGGTGCTTTTCCTTCATATCAAATATTAAATTCTGACCAGTCAATACGCAGGTAAAGAGCACAGCCATAGCAGTAGCCCATACAACGAGAATTAACCCCTAGAGAAAAGAAACCTATTGAATATTTTGAGTCTAATTCTAATTTTTTGTATACCTACCCTATTCACAGTTAGTCTAACTTTTCTCTGTTTTACTTGAAAAATATAATAACCTAACACTAAACCAATCAGCCATGGACCTGCTTTAGTGTAAGTTGCAGAATAATACCATTTCATGTAATCTGCAGCTGCTTGTCTAAAAGATAATTATTAGGATTGATACATTCGATAGGAATGATTTTCACTGTTACCCCCTATTTCCAGCGAAGTTCGTGTTAAGTTCCATAAACCACCCGATGAGGAACGATGCAAGCATTGAGCAAAGCGTGAGGATACCTGTCGCGAATAACGTTAGTATGGGCCATCTCTTTAGTGGTATCAGGATAATAGGTGACAGAAGAAACAGTTGCGTATCCACACACAGATACCAACTCTGCGGTATACACTGGAACAAAAATGTTAAATTATGTATGTAAAACAAATTAAATTTACTCTTCTTACAAAAACCGTTTGGGCCCCGTAGTTCTGGATATATAGTAGAGTTTTCCACCAATATTGTTCGCAGCTATCTACTAACTCAGGACCAATGGAACTCGGAAACAAAGGGCCAGAACCAAAGTATTTGATTAGTGTTACGTGAATTAAGACGATAACTGCTAATACCGGGGTTAATCTAAAATCAAAATCATGTTTAAGAACAAAACAAATTTTTAATTTTAGGTATGTTTTTACGAGGTCGGACAAATATGAAACGGGATTGGCACTACGGCGGACGCTATAAGAAACTGACTGTTTCCAAATCATATCCAAATTGTAGCTGGAACTTTGGTCTACACATAGCTAAAACGGCATCCTGTCAGAACTTGCGTGGTAGGCTGTGCATGCGAATGAACAAGTTAGTGCAGCTGTCACATGTGATATAAGTCAAACATATAGCAGAGAGCGGACATTAAGTTTTGTTTCAAATTGGGGAAAATGGCCACCGAAACGTTCGAGATGTTGAAAATTGTGTACGGCGAGGGGGCCATGTCCCGTACTCGCGTTTTCGAGTGGTATGCCAGATTTACGATTATCAGAAGCCGGGTCGTCCGATCACAACGAGAAACCCCGTAACGATCGAAAAAGTCCGACAACTTGTGGCGGCTGATCGACGATTGACACTAAGAATGATGGAGCAGGAGCTGAGTATTAGCCGTGAAAGCGTTAGAACCATTTTGGAGAAGGATTTGAAGAACCTCCCGCGACTTCATTGCAACAGCCAACAGTGACCCAACTTTCTGGATTCAGTTGTTACAGGTGACGAGTCGTGGTGCTTCCAATACGATCCAGAAAGCAAGAGACGTCTCCCAGGCCAAAGAAATTCCGTCTCCAAAAATCCAAAGTGAAGACCGTGTTGATCACTTTCTTCGACAGTCAAGGCATCATTCACAAAGAATTTTGGCCACCGGGTGTCACCATCACTAGCCTGTACTACAAGGGTGTCATGACGCGTTTACTATAACGCATTCGACGTGTGCGACCGCATTTGGCAGCCTCCGGCAAGTGGCACCTTCTACACAACAATGCCCCTGTGCATTCCGCCTTGATTGTGAAGACGTTTTTGGCGACAAGAAATGTCCCAGTCTTAGAACATCCTCTCTATTCACCGGATCTGTCTCCAGCGAACTTCATGCTGTTTCCTCAGCTGCAATTGACCCTCACGGAAGGCGATTTGACGACGTGGCAGACATTCAACGGAATGTTACCGCCGAACTAAACGCACTTCCTCCCGACAAGTTTAAGCAGGCTTTCCGCGACTTGTATCGTCGATGTCATCGGTGCGTAGAAGTCGAGTGAGATTACTTCGAAGGACGCTAGAGGTATTTTCACCTATGACTACCTCACATGCTTCGTATTTGATCAATCCCGTTATATATTTGTCCGACCTCGTATATGTCTCATATAAGTTGAAAGAATAATGGAATTAAAAATTGACATATTTTAAATTAAAATTGAGGTAAATTTAACATATACAAAAGTGTTTTTCTTAAGTACAAGGCGATCATTTAATGCGAGTGTTTTAACTATTAAGTACACTTAACGAGTAACGTTAAAATATGATCGACAGCAAACCTTACCTCAGATAACGATGAAGATAAAACAAAATAATATTAAATTTAATTCCTTTGGACACAGCACTCAAATAAACATACACAACAACTACTCCCGACATCAGGAAAAACGTATCGACTGATAACGGTGCATTGATCATAAACATACTCGATCTTTTGTCTTTAAACTAAAACATCCAAATAGAAACAGTATAATACTCAGTGACAAATTAATACCAAAGTTTACCTCGGTTGTATATAGAAAATTTCTAACTGGATAGTGAAGTTGCATGGAGTATCTATGCCCCAGAATAACCCACATGGTACTTATAACTCTAATTCCATGAAGACAAGATATTTGGTTTGGACTGTTTGATGTTGCCAATAGCTTTCTTCCATTTGTCAATATTGAGAAAGATATTAAAAGTGGATGTGCCGGTCCTAAAATCAAACAAGAATTTGGAATTACAATTTATTACGATTCCTCATATTCGAAACTAAACTGAAGTATTAATTAACCAAGAATAAATTATAATTCTTAAAATATATTCAAAATTATATTCACTTACTTTTTTCTGAATAATGAAGAATGGTATCATAGACGGTACAAAAAAGCATCAAGCATAAAATAATCCCCAGAAAAGACCTACAAAACTCTCTTAAATAATAGTCGATAAAATATATCCATTTAACCTACACTGTGGCAATTGCTCCAGAATCAAGTTCGGGCGAATCAAATTTTGTTTGGCACATGTCATCATAGAACTTCAGATTAAAACCAATGTTTGCGTAAATTTTTGTCAGTTCTGTAGCTGAACATGTCTTTGGTACACATGCTGCAAACTGGATACCTCGTTCTCCATTTGAAGTTGAAATTCTCTCCGTGGTTATATGAAACAAGTCATCTGCGGCATTCTAAAATTCGTAAAATAATAATTTACATCTGTAATTCTGTATCAGATCTATTATTTCATATTGCAATGTGTAAACTAAGTCAACGTTTTTTTTTCAATATACGTGAGGCAGACCGTCCGGATTAGTCGTATTTTTTTCGAAGAAATTTAATCGTAAGTTGTTCTGGCAAACTCTTTTATTACAGAAACCTTAATCAATAATCGAATGGTGATATTGGCCTTCACTGGCAAAGTCGGCATCCTGAAGGGTTTCTTCCAGAATTTCAAATAGCACGGGGGCTCGAAAGTAGTATCGTAGAAAAGGTCTATAAAAAATAAGTAATTGTTGATCCGCATATTTCAACAAAAAAACTTGCCAAGAACTTTGGAGTTAGCTGAAGAACTGTATGCAGGATATTGAAAGATCATCGCTTTCATCCAAACCATATCAATTTGCACCGAAATTTAAGTCAAAATTCTTTTCAAAATCGAGTTTTACGACGAGGCTATGTTTAAAAGCACTGGAGAAGTCAACATCCGCAATGCTCATTACTGGTCGCAGATAAACCCTGATTGGCTGCGAACCATTTACAATTGATACATTTGATATCTTAACACATGGTATGGTCTACTTAGAGAAGAAATCACAGGCCCTTCTTTTTTTGAAGAGACCCTTAATGAGCAGGGATATGCAAACTTTTTGAGTGAATACTTGCTCGTCTTTCTGTAAAATTTTCCTCTTGCAACGTGAGCAATAATGTGGTTACAGCAAGGTGGCTACCCAGCTCATTTATCATTGGTTGCCAGGAATATGGTGTATCAACTTTTTTCCAACCGGTGGATTGGCAGACAGGCGTAGTCACGTAGCCTTCAAAGATACCCGATTGTACTGCTCTGGATTGTTTTCTTTGCCAATATCACCATTCGATTTTTCATTAAGGCTTTTGTAATAAATACGATTAACTGTTTTCGAAAAAAGGAGTGATACGGGTGGTCTGCCTAGTACTGTATACGCTTGTTCCCGATTGCACTTACTGGTAATTGGTTTTGAGTTCTGTTAATTAAACTTCTCAGTGGTAAGGTAGCAAGACAATATTTTGCATAAATATTTTCCAAAGAAGCTGTTGATGTAACGTTGCCTTCAATATCCAGACACTCATCGAAGAACCCCAAATCAGCGAAATTTCCTTCCAAAATTCCAGATGGAATTTTAGACGATGAATCAAACACTAAAAGATCAATAAATTAAATGTGAGAAAATATCATCGGAGTTACAAAACTATTATCTAATACTTATTATCTTGCGAAAAGGCGATCTGATTGCGATAAAACCCAAATACTATGGTATTTTAAATTAGCAGTGTTTTGACTGATCGAAGTCTTTACAGTGTGGAACAAGAATAACAGATTGCTTATTTCGGAGATCTTGGAGGTTATATATTATTACATTTTACTAATTTTATTACATGTGGTTGTAGCATGAGCAAAAGGATTGGGAACGACAACTGCAGTATATTATAACATTGCAAGCACCAAATTTGAATTGTTTTTTTTTTGTTTGTATATTATACTATTATTGAAGTTTTTTCCATTGTGCTAAAACTTTTTCCCGAATATCAGATGAGAACAGCGCAGCGGACAATTGCGAGTGCTGGTCCAAGAGTATTAGTTAAGCAATGATGCTCCTTTGGATGGTCACCGAAATCTTCGCTCACAAGCTGCAACCGGCGGTGCCTCGGAGAGTACCTAAAACTGCCGGTTCCCCTGGGTTAGAGCGCCACGTCACTAACTATATCAGGGTTAAGGTAGCAGCAGGGTGCGGAACTGCCTTCGAGTCTCCTCGCAAAAATTTCCCACATGCAATTTATTATTTATTTTCCGAATATCATACTCATGTTTATTATCATACGCTCTAAAAACGATTACTTGCGGGGGGAAATGACCAAAACACCTTGCTTAGATTTTTCAATACCTCCAATAATAATATATATGCAGGATTGTTTGAAAATAGTAACAAAGAGACACTTACGGTATAAGGGATTAGAAAGTGAAGTACAAGTTATGTATTATAATTGTGTTACTACAGTTACATATTTACGAATACATATACAATCTTTTCATTTCTAAATTAATCCGGTACCTTAAATCGTCCAAATAGTTTGGTCTACTAATGAATTCGTTATTTCACAAGGCCCAATAGAAAAAACGGCGACGACTGTTTGAGTAGCCTGCGCGCTTACCTGACTTAATGACGCTACAGTTCTTTCTAGGGGATCATATAAAATCGCGAATTTACATTAGTAGGTCAAACTATTTAGACGATTGAAGGCGTCGGATTCGTTTCGAAATGGAAAGTATCAGCCAGGAAAATATTGAAAGTTCGGTAGAAAATTTTTCCACACGTGATAGTCAATGCCAACTGGTTAACGGTGGACAATTTAAAATTTTTTGTTGGGTAATATTTTTATAATGTTCTTATTTTCATTAAACATAAATTCTGCATTTTTTAAACTTTATGTGTAGTTTTCCCAAAAACAATATTATGTGGAGTATTAATTATTTTATATCACTATTTAAGTCGTCAGGAGATCTATCAAAACAAGCAGAGAAACTATTGTTATTTAAAAAATTAATGACGTCATAGCTCGGAAACAAAAGCCGATTACCACGCTGTATAAATAGAGCGTCGGTATCAAATTGAAAATCTAGTAGTAGATATCACACAAGGAACTAAAAACATAATAGAAAACTGAAGAAACTCAGTGCTACGGCCCAAAAATAAGAAGAATGAATAGTTGTATAAACTGTGGTCGAACCAGTAAGATTGTGGGAGAAGTAGAACTTAAAAGATGTCTAAATTAACAAGCAAAATACGGCGGTACATGTATGGGAGGTACGACAAAAAAATGTTTAGAAACCTATACATCTATGTATAATGTGTCAAACGAAAGAAAAAATACGGATTTTTAAAGTTTCTGGCTCAAAAAAATTAAAATTACGTAGAAGCATACAAATTACAGAGACAACAAATATGGCCAAGATAAAACATATAAAGAAATGATTATAACGTAACGAACATATCTTACTTTGTAACGCCCACATTTTATTTCTGTTCTTTAATCCGTCGATATATTCGTACCAGTGATTGCTGCACTCTTCCGAAATTCTATTATCATCTTGTTCTAAAAAATTTTGTACTTTTTGTACAAAATTAACTATTGAATTCACTTCATCAAAATCTGCACTCAATTCATTTCCGTAACAACATCCAAGCAGCACTAAGAAAATAGCCAAGATCATCATGTATGTGTCTGTGATCAAGTATTAACCATCAAATTGAAATTTATCAGGTTTTATAGAAATTGTACGCTCTTTATACTTAAACTATAATCATAAAGCTTCTCTGGCTATTCACAGAACATCCACTCAATGTTATCAGTAGATTAGCAAGATTTTGGGAGTATGATATTTTTAATTGAAAGGTACTGATGATCTGGGAATTTCGAAACCGATTTGCTGCGCAAATGTAGCACGTGCGAGTAATTCTTTAAACCCTTGAAAGTAATTATCCGGAATGAACAGTATTTGTATGATTATAAAACATTTTGTCTTTGAGGTTTTTTTAAAGCAGATTGTTTTATCAAAACGAACGAATCAACTGCCATGAAGATTAAGTACGATATTGAATTAAAAGCATTTTTATAGATTTTATAAGACCATTTTTTGTTGTTATTTAACAGCTACAAATGCAGACCAAAATTTATGTAAAAACTTTATGGGTGACTTGTTATGTTCCAACTCAAACTGTGTGTTGAGACTTTTGCGGGATAAAATCGGAATTAATGTAAGGTGTACTATTGTAAAATTGGCCTATTTTTAGTAAATAATCGTATAAAATGTCCAACGGCTACAGTGAGAATAGTATTATCTTATAGATAGCGTTATTATTAAACTCGTTGCGATACAAGTAGAGTTACGAGGGAAATTTTTTATGTTATCCGCCTAAGTATGAAGGAAACAAGTTAAAGAACAAACAAAATTTTATTTTTTAACATAATAACTGTTAAAGCTTACACACTTATTCTAACGTTTTTCTGATAACGCTATGCCTTCGAGAAAAAAATTCTGTTGATAACTCTGCAAAATACGACTCCACAGAGTATTTCAAGTGCTCATGCAACAAAAAGCGACGCCCTCTTAAGTATCTTTGAGTTTTGGAGAGAGATAATAGTCACAGGGGGCGAGGTCGGGACTGTACGGTGGATGTTGTAATTCCTCAACGCCGCATTCATCAATTGCTTCTTTAACGATTCGTGCTTTATGCACCGTGCAGTTGTCGTGCTGAAGCACAGTTTTCTGGGCAAAATTGTGAGGCCTTTTCTCGCGTATAGCTGCTATCAAATTGATTATTGTTTCTTTGTAGACATTCCCTGTTATTGTAAACACTTTTGGCATATACTCAACCCATAAAATCCCTTTAGCATCCCAGAAAACTGTGGCCATCACTTTTCCCGCTGAGAATTGCGTCTTCGCCTTCTTGGGTGGTGGAAAGTCCTTAAGAAGCTATTGGATGGATTCTTCTTTCGTCGGTGGCTCACAATGGTGTACCCAGGTCTCATCACCAGTTACAATTTTAAATAAGAAGTCCGCATCTTGGGATAAAGCCGCCAAATTATCCTCGCAAATTTGTGGCCTACAAAATTTTTGTTCAAGAGTGAGCAGCCTGGGAATCCACCGTGCTGACAACTTGTTCATTCCCAAATCTTCATGAAGGATTTTAAAAACAGATGTTTCTGATATTCCTGCTTCTCTTGCAATAACTGAAACTGTCAGTCGGCGATCAGTCAACAACAAATCTTCAACTTTCTCTATGGTCACCTGTGTTCGTGTTTCAAGAGGTCTTTCGCACTTCGAGTCATCCGGAATGGAGTCCCTGTCCCATTTGAATTGCTTACACCAAAATTTAACTTGAAAATAAATAAAAAATAATTTCCTTCCATAGAAATTTTCTTCTGTGTTCAAGTTTTAAATCACTCATTTTTGCACATCTAACTCTACAGAAATGACAAATCTTAAGCGAGTTGTATCAAACTTGGAGGATACACTCTAAAATGTCACAGAGACTTGACATAATAAAATTTTATCACTATAGCTTTTGGTTTCCATAGCTATGTAGATAACATAAAAAAACTCCCCTCGTACTCCAAACACTGTTACAAATTCTCTAATTATTTTGACACGTTAGTAACTTTTCGTGAAATTGAGGTTTCATTAATATTTTAAAAACATTATAAACAAATACATCACTGTTACATGTTTAGCAGTGCTATATTTGTCGTACCTAACTCATTTGCTATAATGCTACATCCGTGGAGCAAATGGCAGAGAGAACTTATAAGTAAATAAGTATCTACAGTCACACTTCTTTATGACAAACTTCTATACTGTTAATTTCTCCATATATCTAACATGCAATTTTCTTCGTAAATGTATGTACTTCTACCTTTTTACTTTTGGGAGGAAATTTTCAAAAATGTATCTTAATGAGAGTTCTACGAAAATTAAACTTTATTAGAGATTAAAAGACCTTTTAGCTTCATTTATTCACTACATTGTAACTATTTCAAACAAATTTTCTAACATCTGTTTTAATAAGTGTAATAAAATTCTAGCTCTCCAGGAAAGATTAAAATTCAATTTGCATTTAAAATTAAAACATTGTATTGAAAATCTTTATTTTAATTTCAGATTTGAGAGTGGACTGTTCTGTACTGTAGTATGAAAAATGTCAAAACTAAAGTGTTTAACTATTACCCAAGAAAAAAGATTGTGAGCAATCGGTAACGGTTCAATTTTATTTTCAGGATTTACCGACTTTGTTATACCGAGGTTTAACTGTATTACACTTATAGCAATAGAAAACAAAGAATCTTCTCCCAGTCCTGAATGAAACATGAGGACAATCGGGAACGGAGTATCAATTCTTCCGTCTGTGCACGCTTTACCTGCGAATAGCAGAGACCTGCTCGCGCTCTTATCGCGGATCTGGCAGTGTGTGCGACTTATCAACGACTGTCCTCAGAGATAACTGTTCATCGCAAACATTCACTTTCATCCTATTTCTAGTAACAAAATTTTACTTACTTATTAAGCTTTGGCAACTACAAATACATGCTGAACCCCCACTTAGGGGGTGATCAGACCCAATCACATGTTTGTTTTATAAAGAAATTCTGATCACCTATCTCCACCGATCACCAATCTACAAAAACATATCTCTGGAAACCTGAGTCTCTAATCGTGAAAAATAGGTACTACTTACCTGACCACATGGAACCTTCCGCTGCAAATGAAACAAAGTCAACAAATGTACCACCCAAACTTAAAATACCACCTATCTTCCTACACGGCCCAATCAATCATAAAGAAGTAATCAACGACATTAAAAACCTCGCAAAAGAAGCATTCACAACATGTTTAAACTCAACAACATTAGAAATCACCCTAACAAATCAAGACGACTACATAACCTTGGTAAAATATTATTCAGATAATAAAACTTAACTGAAGATGATATTCATGAAGAACTAGCAACGTACGAACTACCAATAAGGCAGGTTACAAGGCTATTAAACAAAAATAAAACACATATGCCAGTTTGCGCTGTACTCCTAACAGTAAGCAAGAAAGCAAACGAAATATTTAATATCAATAACATTTACCACTCACTAGTGACCATAGAACCAGGTAGAAACAACAATAAAACCCCACAATGTCACAGGTGGCAACGCATCGGGCATAGAAAAAATTATTGCAGGCTAGAACCTAGATGTGTAAAATGTCAAGGCAATTACTTATATTCAAATTGTGACAAACCAGTCCAAGAGCCCCCGACATGTACCAACTGTGGAGAAAATCATCCTGCCAACTTCAGAGGATGTAAATATTTCTATGAAGCAAGGACTCAAGACAAACGACCTCGAAACGATTATCTCAACACACCAAGAACGCAGAACAACCGCGTACCTGATAATAACATTAAAAACTTCCCTCAACTGCCACGTAGTACCCCTCAAACTAAATCGCCGTGGCAACCCAGAACCAACATTCCAGCACCCGAAACTTCATCCGTACTCAATACCCTACTCTCATCCCTCATAAACCTAATCCAACCCTACAGCGAACAAGTTAATTAATTCCTATTAACTAATCTTCTACCCACCCTTTTTAATGGACCATAAAGTTAATGCAATCTCTCGAATCCTCAATTGGAACGTCAACGGCATCAAAAAGCAGCTAAACTTATTGAAGTCGTTCCTCGCAAGACATTCAATTGATATCGTATGCGTCTCAAAAACGCACTTAAATCACTCTGAGAAGCTCATAATAGCTGGATATCAAATTTACCGCACAGACAGAAATCCAATATAGCATCAGGAGGAGTGACCATCATCATCAAGCGTAAAATTATACACCACGAAATTCAACCAATCAATACTATCAACCTCGAGACTGTTAGAATTAAAATCAAACCCGAAGATGGCACTGCCGTAAACATAATATGTGCCTATAAGCAACCTAATAAACGACTCTTCGCGCAAGACATTTCAACAATATTCGCCTCAGATAAACCTATTTTGCTCATTGGAGACCTAAACTCCAAGAACACCATTTGGGGATGTCGAATAACAACCCCCGCCGGCTCCAAACTATGCGACCTAACCTCAATATACGCTTTTCAAATGGAAGCCCCCGATGAACCCACTTATTACCCATACAGAAGCGACCACCAACCTGACATACTGGATAATCTAGCACGCAAGAACTTCAATAAGCAAACACATTAACGAGACCCGACCCGACCTTGATTCGGACCACCTTCCAATAATTATTTTATTTATAACAACACCAGCAATTATCACCCCCGAGCCCAGACTAATTAATGGCGTAGTTAACAGGAAATTCTACAGTGAATCTCTTGACCAACAACTCAAGTACCCTAACGACTTGCAATCCCCAACCCACATAGATGAAACAATTGCACACATAACAAAAACCATCACAGATAGTGTTCAACGAGCGACAAAACAGAAGGCTAACAGAAAACATACGAACATTAATTCATCACCCAAATATATAATCGACTTAATCAAGCAAAAGAACTCGCTGAGAAGAGAATGGCAAAGAAACCGAAATCCTGCAACAAAAAACATCGTAAATCATTTATCGCACCACATCAAAAACGAACTTGAAACGTATCGAATTTACTCCTATCAAAAACTCATTAGTAATCTCGAACCAGGAGACCCAGGATTATGAAGAACAACCAAACCGATATTACGTCAGCCACACGAAATACTACTAATTATCTCGGGTGCACAAACACTTAACTCCGATGAAGAAAACAGCGAAGCTTTCGCAAAATATCTCGAGAAAACGTTCACTTCTGACAATCAGAGCAACCCGCTGTAACGATTTCCGCGCCTAAAAGAAGGAAACCCTTTATACATATTTAGTTATTCTCAAGCTTATAGGAATTTTTAATATTTCGAAGTTACCTTTTCTGTCAAGTCGACGCAAGGCGTTTTGGAGTTGGGGGGGCAGGAGATTCTAAACACAGTTTTCGTAATTAAGTCAGTGGGTTAAGCACTGTTAACCTTACCGGAAGTATATTGTGAATAGTGAATTATTTATTGAAATCGTTTGTTGATTTGGAATTAGTTTTCCGCTTTGAGAGTCACTACTCAGGAGCATTTCCCATAGTTGTAGGGAATCAAATATCCAGGAATTTATTTCCAATGCAGAATTTACTCCGGTTAAGAAGATATTTTTGGTGATAGGCCAGTGCCCATCTGCTGGTGAGTTGGTTATGATCAGAAAATTTTTGTCTTGTCTTAATTTCCCGAACCTTAATTCTAATCCCCGATAAATTTAATTTAGGTAAAATTCGTACGGCTGGACTTCCAGAAATTAACTAGACGCATTAGAAAAACTATACAGTTATACGTATTGTTCAAATTGATATGTTGTCATCGTCGAGTGACCTTGGGAAGGTTTTTCCCGAAGCGAGTGAACGCCTGGGTCTATAGATAAGGAGTCTGGTGTACGGTCGAGCTGATTGCCACCACATCTTGATCAAGGGAAATGCATTTTAAAAACTGTATAACCTTGTCTTGTTGTTTACGATTTCTTTATGGTTATTTAAGAATTAATTTACTAATTGATTGGGGTCACAGAATTGCGTCATTGGGGCTTTAATTGGGGATATGTGTACATATGAAATACTATTGTAATATTCCATATTCCAATTTTACGTAAAGCAGATATACAGGGTACTCCAATAGTGGGTTGATATTGCGTTTGTAAGAGTTCACGCCTTGACGATAGTTTTTGATCGTTTGATCACGCATGAATTCGTGACGCGAAGGCCTTCGAAGTTACGGAATGCGTTAAAACTTTCTAGTATATTGTTGTGTAGCGCAATAAAAGTCCGAAAAATTGTTTGAGTGTTGCCAATTTAAGTTTAGTTATATTCCGTTCTAGTAACGTAAAATTGGGACTACTAATTTATTTTAAATCATTGTGCTTGCATAGAAATATTAGCACTGTGATTGGGTTTTGTTGTTTTATTAAGTAAACAGAGATTTGGTTGCAACTTGTCTTTTATTTTACGACGAATTATTTGGATTTAAGTCTACGTATAGGTCAGATAAGAAGATATAAAGGTAGGTGATTATCTATCTTGGGGTTCCACTTCTCTTTACCACCTCGAACGATGCTAGTCCGTGGCGCCTATAATTAATTAATTGTTTTGAACCTACTCCTTTTTCGATTGGGTTTCCGGAACAATAGCATGTGTCAACTTGTTAATTTTCTACCTAAGCAGTGGCGGAGTTGCGAGGTTGTTTTTGTAATTAAACCAATTTTTGTATGTAGTAAAGATTAAAGGCGTGACACCGCTTTTTAATAACATTGTGATTAACCATGTTGAAACACATCAACCAATACCAGAACCAAACTTCAAACCGACCTCACCTAGGGAACTTGCTTCTCTAATCCAAACCCTACCAATAAATAAATCGCCAGGCCCCGACGCTACACTCAATATAATATTGAAGAAACTCGCCAGAAAAGCATATGCGTACTTAGCAACAGTTTTTAATTCATGCCTAAAGTTAGGGTATTTCCCTAACATATGGAAACATTCAACTATACTTATGTTCCCCAAACCGGGAAAGGATAAAAAGACATTAGCAGCTACAGACCAATAAATTTACTGTCAACCATTACGAAACTTTTGGGAAAAATCATCTATTCGCGACTAAACGACCAAAGATTGGATATTCTACCAACCTTTCAATTCGGTTTTAGAGAAGGCCACTCCACCTGCCATCAATTACAACGTGTGACAGAAACCATCGAAAGAGGATTCGAATCCAAACAATGTACAACAACTCTATTTATTGATATAGCACAAGCCTTCGATCGCGTCTGGACAAACGACCTCAAATACAAAATCCCACTCCTACAAATACCTGACTATATCAAATCCATACTATTTCCCTTCCTTAACAGTCGCACCTTTACAGTCAAAATTTGTACAACCCTATCCTCGATCAAAAACATACATGCAAGGGTCCCACAAGGCAGCATCCTAGACCCCACCCTCTTCAACATCTTCATGAGTGACTTCCCCGCCATCAATGCTGACCTAGCAATGTACGCAGACGACACAGTCATATTAACTAAAGATGAAAGCCTATCAGTGGCCAATTGGCCATCTCAAAAATCTTCAAGATGCCACCACCATACTTAGCAAATGGTTCAAGAAATGGAATCTATCAATTAACTATGACAAATGTGTCACAATAATCTTTACTTTGAGACGAATTAGTAACGGACCTGAAATGTCAATCAACGGCCACACTATTCAGTGGAACGCTTACGATGAGCCTGTCAAATACCTAGGCATATATTTCGACACCAAACTCACCTGGAAGTAGAGATTAATCCAATTATACCCACTTATAAACCGCAAGTCTCACCTGCTTACTCAATGTACTACTACCCTCTACAAGTCACTTATACGCCCATGGGAGCGTCGTTTGGGACAACACATCTACAAAAAATCCAGAATTCAAGTACTCCAGGACAAAATTCTAAGAATCGCCGTCAACGCTCCCTGGTTTATCACCAACCAACAACTACACCACGAATTGGGTATACCCACAATTGAACAACATATAGAGAAACTTGTTAAAAAATTCCACGCCAAACTCATCAACTGCAGCGAGGCAGTCCACTACACACTAGGTCAGCGAGGCATCCTCGTACGACTAAAACGTAAGCTTGCACAAGATATATTCCTAAGTGACAACAGCGACAACAATTAAGCTATCATTTTCAACATATCCAGTGCTCTCATAGTGAAATACAACTAATGAACAATTAAAACTTTCTTGCGGCCATAGTTACCGCTCATGTTAGTTACTATATTATGTACAAACTGTCATAATTGCCTTGAATAACAGTAAAAATTGTTGAACAGGCAAAAGCCTAATAAAATAAGTGGACGCGACTGCCTCCCTGGACTTTCCCATACTGGAAACTGTTCATATCATCTTTATTCAACAGT
>JABXWE010030668.1:0-13632 GCA_014611495.1 Limonius californicus
ATAATAGACTAATCGGTTACTTGATCATTTAATTTTATTATTTAATTTTAGATTATAAGACTCTCTGATTATGAGATTCTTCGAATAATTAATTAACTTATACATTGATTTTCGGATTTAACTTTCATCGGAGTAACTAATATTTTATGATTCAGCTTTAAAAATTTAGGCAACCAAACAATCTCCATTTGCAATATGAAATCCTTTAGCCCCATTCCGGAATTATATGCACATGATTACTGAGAGTGATTACTTACTATCTTTGAATGGTATGTGTGTGAAAAGGTTATTGTGTGTGTATAGTGTAAGGCTGTGCATACTAATCAAATAATAATCGATTAATCGAAACGTCTATAGATATTTTATAATAATGAATTAAATCGGTTACTTGATGATTCAGTTTTATTATCGGCTTCTCGATTACATGATTTTCTGATTACTCGATTACTCGCACAATTCATTATCATATAAATTGATTTTCGGATTTAATTTTCATTGGATTAACCAATATTTTATGATTCAGCTTAAAAATTTAGGCAACCAAACAATCTCTATTTGCACTATGAAGTTCTTCAGACCCATTCCGGAATTATGTGCACATGATTACTTAGAATAATTACTTGCTTTCTTTGAATGGTATTTGTGTACGGAAAGGTTATTGTGTGTATATAGTGTAAGGCTGTACATACTAATCAAATAATAATCGATTAATCGAAACGTCTATAGATATTTTATAATAATGAATTAATCGGTTACTTGATAATTCAATTTTATTATCGGATTTTCGATTATATGATTATCTGATTACTCGATTACTCGCATAATTCATTATCCTATAAATTGATTTTCGGATTTAACTTTCATTGTATTAACCAATATTTTATGATTCAGCTTAAAAATTGAGGCAACCAAACAATCTCCATTTAGACTATGAAGTCCTTTAGACCCATATCGGAATTATATGCACATGATTACTTAGAGTGATTACTTACTATATTTGAATGGTATTTGTGTACGAAAAGGTTATTGTGTGTGTATAGTGTAAGGCTGTGTATACTAATCGGATAATAATCGATTAATCGAAACGTCTATAGATATTTAATAAATAATGAATTAATCGGTTACTTGATAATTCAATTTTATTATCGAATTTTCGATTATATGATTATCTGATTACTCGATTACTCGCATAATTCATTATCCTATAAATTGATTATCGGATTTAACTTTCATTGGATTAACCAATATTTTATGACTCAGCTTAAAAATTTAGGCAACCAAACAATCTCCATTTGCAATATGAAAACCTTTAGACCCATTCTGGAATTAAATGCATATGATTACCTAGAGTGATTACTTACTTTCTTTCAATGGTATTGGTGTACGAAAAAGCTATTGTGTGTGTATAGTGTAAGACTGTGTATAGTGTAAGACTGTGTATAGTGTAAGGCTGTGTATACTAATCGGATAATAATCGATTAATCGAAACGTCTATAGATATTTTATAATAATGAATTAATCGGTTACTTGATGTTTAAATTTTGTTATCGGATTTTCGATTATACGATTATCTGATTACTCGATTACTCGATTTATTAATTATCCTATAAATTAAATTGCGGATTTAACATTTATCGCATTAATCAATATTTTTATGAATAGGCAACCAAACAATCTCCATCTGTCCTAACAAACATGTTTGATGTTAAAAATCAGAAAACAATCGAATCCAGTTGCAATTGTTTAACCATATTAGTGTCAAGTAGAGTTTGTGGTTTGATTGAATAATCTTTTCTGTCTTATTAAGATCTTTTTTATAAATTGTTTTTTATTCGTGTATTACACTTGTGTTCTTAATTATAAACAACAATGCCGAGAAACCATTTAACTATAGAACAATGAAATTTAGCCGTTGCTATGCACCAAAGAGGAGATCGCCGAGTCGACATTGCTGATATGTTAGGAACCACGCAGAGTGTAATTTCAAGTACCTTTTCGAGAAACAGGTACGACTGCACAAAGGCCTGGAAATGGATCTTTTCGCATCACAACACCTCGTGAAGATCGACTTTTTATAATTAATGCAAGAATGCACCCCTTTTCAACTGCTCGACATCTACAGTAAGTGGTCAAGAATGGCACAGGTAACCAAGTCTCCTACTAAACGGTGAGAAATAGATTGTTTGAGGTAGGATTTACCTCGTACCGCCTCCTGAGATGACCTGCATAAATTGTGGCTCAACGAAGACACCGGGTGGAATGGTTAAGGCGTTCAAGTAGCGACACCGTGGGATGATATACTGTTTTCGGACGAGTACAGATATTGTCTCAGCAATTATAACCGACGTCAAAGTGTATATTGTAGTACATCGGACATCGCACCTTACTTCAGTATACCCAACTAGTCGTTGCCTTTGGTGGTGGTGGTCTTATGTTATGGACTGGAATTTCTTTAGGGTGGCGTACTGACCTCCATATCTTTAATGGTAGGAGATTATTATGGACGTGTATGCATGTTCTGAACCGCCTCAACGCTGTTGGACGAGAATATTTTGTTTTTCTTGACTACAACTAAAGGCGGTATCATGTGCGGGTTGTTTTAGAGATACTTCGAGATAGGGAAATAAATCACCTCGTTCTTCCTCCAGACCTCAACCCCATCGAGCATGCGTGGGACCTTTTGTAGAGACAGCAGGATCATCATAATCCAAGACTTACTACTGTGCAACAGCAGAGGGATGTAATGCCGATACTGTGGCATAAAATTTCACAAAAACATATTGATAATTGCATTTAGAATATGAAGGCAAGATGCAGTGCAATTATTAGTGCCCCAGAAGCTGCAACGCGGTATTAGAATTTAATAACTTAGGACTCTCTTAAATTGGTTCGGGCCGAGCGGTCGTGTTAAATGTCGCTCCTACAAATTCTATTACTAACTCGTTATCTTAGATCTGACAAATTTATAAACAGTATTAGTAATTCAAGTTTTTTTATTTAGCACAAGTTTCGTTAAAAATACAAAGTAATTTTTTAAAAAGTCAATTGCAGTAGCCTAGGGATTGTCCCGTCTATATTAAGCTTTAGAATCTGACAATATGAAAATTGTAACAGGAAGAAAAAAATCTTGACGAAAAACCTGTAATTTACTTACCTTAATAAATTACAAATCAGTTGCAACTAAATACTTGTTCATTTTCACATTTTGTTGGGCCAAAATTTTTAACTACCTGAACTGCCACACAGTTTGACATACAGGTAAATCTCATTCGAAGCTCATTACAGCTGACTGTAGACGGAATAGCTTTTTTTCTAGGCTTGCTGCAATTGACTTTTTAAAAAATTACTTTGTAATTATCTTAATCAGGTTAATTACAAGTTTAATGTGCCCCATCGTGTGATTGTATTTGAAATTCATCCTTGGCAGTGCGAGCGAGTGCGAGGCTCTTTCCTGGAAGTCAGAGAGAGAGGCTACTACAAGCAAATTATTCCACCTGCGCTGAGAATTCTCAACACCTTATTGAAATATTTGTCTGGTTTGTGCGATAACCATTTTCAACTAGTGCAATTTCTTCTTTTAAGTGGGTAGTAACTATTAACTACTTAGTTACCTGCCACTGGTCTCCTGTAGCGACACGCGGATGACCCGTACCTGCTGAATGCTGCTGGAAGTTCGGTCAACTGCTTCGTTTCTGCCACTGAATTTTAAATCCTGTAAGAAAAACCAAAAGTTTCATTAAATTTGTTTTTGTTAAATTATGTATTTATTCTCTACAAAAGATACACTTATTTGTTACACTGGCAGAAACTTCCCGATACTTATTGTTTACTTTCTCTAACCTTACTTTTCACTCCTGTTTACATACTGCCAACCTAACTGTTACCAACTTAAACTACATAACTAAATTTTATTGTATTCAACACCCCCTCTCAATAAAATTAAACAGAATTACAAAACTTCTATCCATTAACAATTTAACATATGTATACATAACAATACTTAAATCTGACCTAAACCTAAACGAAATTTTTCAAACAAAATTCTACTTAGTGGCTTCGTTAATACATCAGCCACTTGATCTTGTGTTGATACATATGTACCTCAATTAGACCATTGCTTATCTTTTCGCGGATGAAATGATATTTAATGTCTACATGTTTCAGCCTTTTGTGATTTTCGGGATTCTTAGCTACTCGAAACGCAGCCTGATTGTCTTCATAGATTATTGCGGGAACCCCTTCTTCTGTAACTTGAAAATCCTCCAGGATATTTAGTATCCAACACACTTCACTCGCTGCTTGGCTTAAGGCCATATATTCAGCCTCGGTTGATGACAATGCCACTGTAGGTTGTTTTCTTGAGGCCCACACTACGCTGCAATTGTAGATCTTGAAAATGTAGCCTGCTGTGGACTTTCTATCGTTGATGTCACCTCCCCAATCTGAGTCCACATACCCATGTAACAAGTCCGAATCACTTTCGCGTTTATACACCAAGTTCAGGTTTAACGACCCTTTAATGTACCGCAACACTCTTTTTAAAGCTTTCCACAAATCAAAATTGGCCGAACTTTGATAACGACTCAATAAGGACACCGAAGCACACAAGTCTGGTCTCGAACCTAATACAGCGTACATTAAACACCCTATTAACTGTCTACATTTACCTTCCCATTCATTATTTGCTCCTGTCTTACTGTTTGATACTTCAATCTTGAAGTTAGGTTCCATAGGGGTGGATACTGGTTTGCACTCTTCCATCTCAAACTTTTTTAATACTGATTTGAGGTACGATGTTTGATTTATTTTTATAACACCCATTTCTATGTTTTGGATTATGTTAATCCCAAGATAATTTGATGCCAAACCTAGATCTTTCATTTTAAAATTATCAGACAATGCTTCTTTTAGCTTTGTTATGTGTAGTTCATTAGATCCTACAATTAACAAATCATCTACATACAATAATACATACAGTCTATCTGTATCTGTGATTTTAGTGTACAAACAGTAATCATTTTTTGATCTTAACAATCCTTTCCTTTTTCATAAGCATGTTGAACGTTTCATTCCAATATCTGGGCGACTTCTTTAAACCATAAATTGATTTATTTAATCTACATACTTTATCGGAATTCAATTCTACTCCTTCTGGCAAGCACATGTACACTTCTTCAAGAATATCCCCATACAAGAATGCACTTTTCACATCCATTTGGTATATCGGCACTTTCATCTGGTTACTAATTGCCAATAAGATTCTAAACGTTGGTAATTTTGCTACAGGTGAATATATTTCTGTAAAATCAATGTCACCCTTTTGTTGGAAACCTTTTGCGACCAAACGAGCTTTATACTGCATTGGTTGACCTTCTTCGTTTTTCTTAATTTTGAAAACCCACTTGCTTTCTATCACACCTTTGTCTGTAGGTCGATTTACTTCCGTCCATGTGTTGGTTTCGCCAAGAACTTGCAATTCAGCTGCAATGGCTTCTTTCCAGTGTGTTTTGTCTTTGCCCGTTACAGCTTGATGATACGTCATGGGTTCGTCTTCATCTACAACTCCAACAAAACTTGTTTCATAATCATTTAACTTACTTGGTTTCCTCAGGCCACTGCCATCCCTAAGTAGAATACACGTCCCTCATTGAGATCTTCATGTCCCTCAGCTAGTTCTTCAGAAACCCCCTCTTCTTCCCCATTTTCTTCGTCACTTGGTATATTCAACTCAGAACTTATTTCAAGAGGTGTGTTTGAATTTTTCAGTTCTCTTTTGGCGTTTTCTCTTTTGTCATTCAAACCAAAAACAACGTCACGTGCACACTCAATTTTATCTTCGTTTGGATAGTACACTCTAACAGCTTTTGAATTCTGTGCATAACCCACAAACAATCCTCTTCTGCTTTTCATATCCCATTTCTTGCGCTTTTCCTTTGGAATATGGACAAAAACTTCAGTACCAAATACTTCAAAAATCTTTAAATCGGCTTCTTTATTGAACCATAGCTCAAATGGCGTTTTTTCTTTTATTGAACTTGTACCGGTTCTGTTAATCACATAAACAGCAGTATTGACGGCTTCAGCCCAAAAACGTTTTTCCAAATTCTTCGCACACCTCATTGTTCTTGCTGCTTCAACCACTGTTCTCATTTCTCGTTCAATTTTACCATTCTGTTCTGGTGTATATGGTACAGTTGTTTGATGACAAATACCGAGCTCCTCTAGCATTGATTTTACTTCTGCATTTGCTACTTCCAGCCCATTATCAGTTCTTACAATCTTCACAGTATTACCAGTCTCATTTCTTGCAAAATTTAAATTAATTTGAATTTTGTCTTTTACCTCAGACTTTTTTTTCAAAAAATATACAGTTCTGTAATGTGAATAATCATCCTTTAAAAGCAAGAAGTAACGGGACCTTCCAATAGATTCCACTTCCATTGGCCCGCATACATCGGCATGCACTATCTCACAAGTCTGTGTTGTTTTAGAACTGCTTCTACTAAATGGTAATCTATGCTGTTTACCTTCAAGACATGCTTCGCAAAAGAAGTTATCTTCTTCTTTAAATGCAATACCCTTTCTTTTGAGGATACCTTTTACTTGTTTTGCGTTTTGGTGAGCTAGTCTTTCGTGCCATAATTTTAGATCATCTTCTCGACTAATACCTATGTTTGCTATGCTACTGTTCTCTAACTTAAACATCATCTTATACAGCTTACCAACTCGAGTCCCTACGGCACAGACCTTTCCATTTTTACTAAATTCACATATTTTATCATCTGAGCTTAATTTATATCCCTTATCTAGAGCTGTACCTACTGAAAACAAGTTAAATTTTAATTCTGGTACATATAAAACATTGTTTAATTCAGTTGGAATCCATGTTGTGCGATTAAATGCTACTACTTTAATTTTTCCAATACCAACAGCTCTTATTATTGACCCATCTCCTATCTTTATTAGTTTTACTTCTACCAGCTCCTTGTACTCTTCGAAAGCACCCTTTTCCCCGCTCATGTGTTCGCTTGCACCGCTATCTACATACCATTGTTTGTTTTCCAATTCTTCACTCCATACCGCCGAACCGATAAATGCATTACTTTCCCCAGCACCTTTGTTCTTCTCTTTCCCCATTTTAAACCAACAGTCCTTCATTTTGTGGCCAGCCTTCTTACAATAGAAACACTCCATTTTCCCTTTTGCGTTCTTGTTCTTGAAACAATTTTTCTTTATGTGGCCTTCCTTACCGCACCTAAAACATTGTATCGAAGCACTAGTTGTCTTCGTTACAAACGCGGACTCTGGTTTTACTTCAACGGTTTTCATGCGTTCTTCTTCAATCAACAGTCTAGAAGTTAACTCGTTCATCTTCTGGTCTACTGACGGAACCGATTCCCAGGCACATACAAAATGCTTAAATTGATCGGGAAGAGACATTATCACTTTCGTAATCATCATCTGTTCGGAAATGTTTTCGCCCATCTGCTTTAATTGATTTTTCATGTCTTCCAGTTGTGAAATAAAACACGATATTCCTTCGCCTTCATATTTACAACTAAAAAACCTCTGTTGTACTAGGTGCAAACTAACCTCCGACTTCCTTTCGTAAACTGCTAACAACTTGCTCCACATTTCATATGCAGATTCGCAGGTTAAAATATGACTCATGGGTCCTTCCTCTAATCTTGTAACTATTATCTCTTGCGTTTTATTATCTTTCTTAATCCACTCTTTCAAGTCCTCATTATATCTGTTTATAGCTTCTTGGGTGGCCCCATTTGGTAACACAGGTCTCAAGGACAGTCCTGCAACTACATCATACAGATTTCTAGATTTTAATATTATTCGAACCTGAAATTTCCAGACGTTCCAGTTGTTGCTACCATTCAACTTAATTATTTGGTTGCTTGCTTGATCCATTTCGTGTAATTTATAAAGAACTTTCCACGAAGCGACTTCCTTTGTTCTCGTATCGGTTTTTTTCCCCTCTTCCAAGCCAATTCACACCCACCACCTCACTTTTTATTTAATTCAACTTGTCTGCTTTATCTGACGTGATCTGGGCCCATAACCTGTTAAATTATGTATTTATTCTCTACAAAAGATACACTTATTTGTTACACTGGCAGAAACTTCCCGATACTTATTGTTTACTTTCTCTAACCTTACTTTTCACTCCTGTTTACATACTGCCAAACTAACTGTTACCAACTTAAACTACATAACTAAATGTTATTGTATTCAATAGTTTTCTCCCATGTAGTGTACAGTATATTTATGTCCTCTAATGCCCTGAGCTACCGTATAGACCATATCCAAATAATTATTCGATCTACGGCTCATTTAATTGAGTTTGAAGGATTCCGATTATTAGGAGCGCAGGTGGATATAAATTCGTAAATTCCAAAAATTTGAAAGTCCAGAAATTAATTTTTCATTCTAAGTCCGGTGCGGTACTCTGAATATTTTTCCCCTTATTATTTTTATAAATTTCGCAAGTCCGAAAATTTATTTTTCATTCTAAGTAGGGTGTGGGACTTAGAATACATTTCCCCTGATTACTTCTAATTTTTGTCATTGAGTCTAGCGTCTGCCGCCGACCTCCTACTTAGGAGAACAAAATTACCTGAACTAGTCCCCAGGTGTTTCTTAGGAAGAGTATTGTATCTGTGTTTTTATTGGTTTGGTGAGTTTATTTTTATATGGTACCACCATGCCGACTCTTCCCCCGCAACGAAATGGATGTCCGTGTGTATGTGGTAATAGTATATTAAAACATGAGTTACAGAAGGCAACATATTCAAGCATGAATCTGAAATTCGGACACGAGCCGCGTAGCGGCGAGTGTACGAACGGAGGAGTGTTTGAATGGCCTTCTGTAACGAGTTTTTTTATACTATTTTCTCTGTTTCGGCTTCCATTTACATTATTTATTTAAATTTTTTTATAAAAATAGTTGACAATTTCTAGGAAACTTTTGGTAGAATATAGTTAGGTTGGCAGCAATTATTTGTGTTTGTCAGTTGTGGGAATTCGACGTTTGAAAGTTTTTACAAATACTTTAATATCATTAAAATATTCCAAAATATATCAATTTAAATTCCGCAGACCGCGATAATACTCAAATCTGATAAAGTCTTTCAGCAGGGAACATACACTTAATGTCAGACCGTAGGCATACCAATCGCTGACAACAAAATGTCACTCAAAATCGTTTAAGAATGAACTCCATTCTAGTCTTAAAAGTAGTGCGAGAATATGTCATTCTAATGCCGAAACAGAGAAAGTTTTTACCAACACGACTAGTCTTAATCAGCACAAAAGAAGATACTGCAGGGGCTCGATATGTGAACGTCTTCAACAAGACAAGACAATCAAAATTAGAATGTTTCTGCAATTCAAGACACGCATAACTATTCCACTTTTCCGCTGATTATTAAATCTTTCTAAATTTTTAGTTTAGTTTTGATATTATCCCCCTTAATTTGAATGTGTCTTTTTCAGGGATAGCATTGCAATTCTGAGCAACCATGCAAGATCGGTTCGAAAAGATGGAGATTCTATCAAGGTAAGATAGCTATTTCATTTGTTTTTGTTAGCATAATATAAATTTACATGATGAGAAAACCAAAATTAGTATGTTTCTGCCATTCAAAACACACATAATTTTTCTATATTTCAGCTTAATATAAAATCTTTCCAAATTTTTAGTTCAGTTTCGATGTTAGCCCAGTTATTTTTGATGTGCCTTTTTCAGGGATAGCAGTGCAATACTGAGCAACCATGCAAGATCGGTTCGATAAAATGGAGATTCTATCAAGGTAGCTATTGCATGTGTTTTTGTTAGCATAATATAAATATACATGATGAGAAAACCAAAATTAGTATGTTTCTGCCATTCAAAACACACATAATTTTTCCACTTTTCTGCTGATTATTAAATCTTTCCAAATTTTTAGTTCAGTTTTGATATTATCTTTCTTAATTTTCATGTGTCTTTCAGGGATAGCACTGCAATACTGAGCAACCATGCAAGATCGGTTCGAAAAAATGGAGAATATATTTCCCCTGATTACTTCTATAAATTTGTCATTGAGTCGAGCGTCTGCCGCCGACCTCCTACTTAAGAGAACAAAATTACCTGGACTAGTCCCCCAGGTGTTTCTTAGGAAGAGTCTTGTATCTATGTTTTTATTGATTTGGTGAGTTTATTTTTATATGATACCACCATGCCTACTCTTGCTCCGCAACGAGATGGATGTCCGTGTGTATGTGGTAAAGTTTTTACCAATACGACTAGTCTTAATCAGCACAAAAGAAGATACTGCAGGGGCGTAGGACAATAAAACCTCGACGAACACCGGTGCCATATGTGAACGTCTTTTTAACAGCTTCCTCGGGGTGCGCCAACACCAGCGTCACGCACACCCTGTTCAGTACAACGCCGAGCTCGAAGATGAAGCCAGCAAATCCAAGGTATGTGCATGGGGGCGATTGGAGATGCTCGAGATGGCCAATGAGGAGGCAAGCTTCGGGGGGCTAAATATTAACCTTTATCTAGCCAATGTGTTGAAGAGAACAGTGGATAGTGTAAAATACAAAAGGAGAACCAACGAGTATAGGAGTTTTCTTGAACAAATTATAGCTGACTACGAGGAAGCTGCCTCTCATCACAGCTCCTCTGACGATGGCGTTATCGGTTCTTCTCCGCCCACTACCACGCCGCCTCCTCGTGTTTCCCCACGGTGCTACGCTAACTACGAGTGCACGCCCCCCAGAACGAGATCACAGAGCAATCGTGCACCGACTTCCCCCCAGCCTTCCACTTCTACGTTCCCTCCCCGGACCCTCCTCACTAAAGTTCTCCCTCTTCTCTCTGGGACTAAATCCGAGTCTGCTGGCCCGGATGGTTTTAAAATCTCTCAAGTCCGAAAAATCCCTATCAGGAAATTGTTGATCTTGTTTAATGGGATGCTTTATCTGTATTACATTCCCCCGGTTTTTAAGGAATGCAGAACGGTACTTATCCCTAAGGGTGGTGGTTCGCCGGAGGTTGCAAATTGGGGGCCTATCACCGTTTCATCTATATTTCTCAGGCTCATTAAAAAAATTTTGGGCAAGCGCCTGCCCAACCTTCCGATTCACCATGGTCACAGAGGTTTCGTGAGAATGGATGGATGTCTGGCCAATTTACTTACGCTACAGTATGCCATAAAACACCACCAAAAATACGCCAAACCGTTCAATCTTCTATCCCTCGATTTAAGAAAAGCATTTGGTACTGTATGAAGGTCTTCCATTGTTCGGGTCCTCAATCGGTTTAATGTTCACGATAAAATTATTCAGTTTATCTATTCAGGCTATACCGACTGCTCTGCCACGGTTTCGTGCCTTGGACACAAAACCAATAAGATTGAAATCACTAGAGGGGTTAAGCAGGGTGACCCGTTGTCTCCTGTTATTTTTAATCTTGGGGGAGATGAACTGATTTGTGAGCTTCAGGGATCCGTAGGGGGCATTCAGATCTCTCCTGAAAGTAGACTGGCAGTCATGGCATTTGCCGATGATCTGGCGCAGTTCGAGGGCTCTGTCAGGGACGCCCAGAGACTTCTGCGGTCTGCCAACAAATTTTTCGAGGGACGCGGTCTCCAGCTCAACCCCTCTAAATGCACGGCTCTCTCTATGGGTTCCGTTCCTGCTAAAAAGAAGCTGTTCGTCTGTTCCACAGCCAGGTTTTATGTCCACGGCATCCCGTTTCGTCAGATTACCGTTGCTGAATGTTTTAAATATCTGGGCTTGAACTACGGTAATCTTGGTGCTGGCAAACCCCATGTCCCCGCCATCATTGAACAACTTCATAGGCTAGAGAGAGCCCCGTTGAACAACTTCCAAAAATTTAACCTGTTAAAATTTTATTTATGGCCCCGGCTGTTTTCTATGCTGCAGTCGCCGAACATCTTTCCCACAGACCTGAAAAATATGGACAAGCTACTTCGGTCTTCTGCCTGCAAGATTTTACATTTGCCTCGGACCGTCCCTAATGCGTTCCTCCATACGGACCTCAAAGGGGGCGGTCTGGAACTTATGTGTCTTACCGACCACGTCCCGCTTGTTCTCAAGTCTAGATTCCAACGGTTAAGGGTGTCCGCTGATACCATCCTCTCTTCAGTGCTGGACTCTGATAGCGGTAAAACCCTGTTAGCTAGACTTCATAAGGGCCTCAAAAGGGAGGCCACCGATGGGCTCAGTAAGAGCCAACTCAAGGAGCGTTGGAGAGGGACTCTGGAAGCCTCTACGTCGGGTGACGGGTTGTTGCAGGGCTGTACTACTGCGGTTAGTAGTGCATGGGTGGATCGCCTCCTGGCCTTTTGGAAGGGGGGCGACTACGTGAAAGCAGTCCAGCTCCGCAGCAATACGTTTCCAACGCTAGGTGCACTCCACCTTAGACTTCGGTGTATTGCGGGTTTTGAGAGGATAGAATCCTTTTCGCACTTGCTCCACGGTTGTCCCGTTCCCCATTGCCCTCACAACCATGCGATAAACGTAGTCAAGTCCATTGCTGAACGGGATGGTTGGAGGGTGGATGTCGAACCGTATATCCGTAGTACCGATGGTCTTGGGCGCAAGCCTGACCTGGTTTTGGTGAAGGGCAGTGAGGCCGTAGTATCAGATGTTGTTGTCCACTGGGAGGGGCCCCGTAGCCTCGATGTGGGGTTTAATAATAAGATCCTATACTACAGCCAGATTTGCTTCCTTGTCCCCTTGAGGGCGAAATACCCCCATTGTACTTCTTTCCAAATACTCCCTCTAGTGGTTGGTGCAAGGGGAACTGGGTGCCATCGCAATGAAAAGCTCTGAGACAAAAGCGGTGCCTCGGAGGGAGACCGAAAGAGAATCCTTCATGGGGTCATTTCGGGCAGCATCAAGACCCACGGATGGTTCTCCAAGGACACTTGGCGCGGTAACGGTGGAGTTGCTCGGCTGTAATTTCGTTCCGGTTCCTGCCTTCAGTTTTGTTGTATCCGGTATGTTCTAGTGGCAAGGATGCGCGTCCAGTGTTTTCTTTCCTAGTGCGTTTATACGACTGTGTTTGCTCTTGGGCAGCCCACGTTTGTTGCTGGGTGCAGTTCCCTGTGTGTGTTCATGTCACCTAGTACTGTTTGGCTTGCCTATCTGTGGGCCAGTCCAGGATTCATGTTTGGTTATTGTCTCATATTACATGATTTTATATATTGTATGTTACTATACTCTGTTTTTTAAATATATATTATTGTCTTGTTTCTTTTTAATCATTCCATCTATGGCAATAGCTTTTATATGTTCGATCTCATTTTGTCCGGGTAAGTTGTGAAATGTATTTTACTTTCTATTATTCACGTAGATAATTTTACTTGCTGTTCTTTTTAACCTGTTGTCATGTTTTGTATACCACGCCGGAGGGCGAAATGTCTGAAATAAAGATTATTAATAACTGAAAGGAGACAATAACCATTTTCATTATACACGTCTGTATTGCAAATTACTACAAGCATGTAGATTGGAAACAAACTCATATTCTGTTTAGTTTAGAATCTTTGGTAAACCTTTCTGGATTGCGAATATTTCTACGATCCGACTTCCGAAGTTAGG
>JABXWE010030669.1:0-10108 GCA_014611495.1 Limonius californicus
TTAATGAAAAAGATACCGCTTAATAGGATCTAGATACAGATACAAGATACAATTTTATAAACGTATCTAGATACAGATACTAGATACTTGAATAGTATCTAGATCCAGTATCTAGATACATGTATCTAGATACTACCCAACACTGTAAATGTATAGTAGTGACATCTTGCGGAGAGTAGAGAAGGTAAGTGCAGGACTTGGCAAAGCTACCGTAGTACAGCGCCATCTTGTGGGGAGCGGCGGAATTACGCAAAAATGTCAATTATGCTTCCTTAGTCGAAGTTTACAACGCCATCTTGTAGCGAGTAGCAGAGCTAGAGCATGTTCTGCTGCGTGATCGCTTGTCTGGAAGATTCGAGTACTTTCGAGAGTTTTCGAATATGTTCTACGCACCGACGACGCGTTACACAGATACGGGAGACAACCGAGAGTTGGAAAATTCCAAAGAGTGAATTCGGAGCGACAAATGCGATCTGAAAAGCGAAATACAGTGCGACTAGTGTGTTTTGTGACTATACTTT
Organism: Limonius californicus; assembly: GCA_014611495.1. Lineage (NCBI taxonomy): Eukaryota > Metazoa > Arthropoda > Insecta > Coleoptera > Elateridae > Limonius > Limonius californicus. Next base: position 522 of record JABXWE010030669.1, read on the forward strand.
CTTAGTGAAAATACAGTGTGTTTAATTGTATGTTTAATGTAATTAAAAGCGCCTTAAAGATAAATCCAGTGCATTTTGTTTACATCAGAACAACTGCTCTTAATAGTATTAATTGACATTATTTTGATTTGAAGTTACGTCCCTTTCGTGTGGATTCGTATAAATATGGAAAAGAAACGATAGATAGATAGTGAGTGCAGAACATTTAAAGAGCAATGGGAATATTAACATTTCGTGATTGAGTCAGGTAATAAGTCCATGTGTATAATTTGCAATGAAACAATATCAGTCCTCAAAGAATACAATATAAAACGTCATTATGAGACTAAACATACTTAGAATTTACTCCAAATTTACAGGAAGCCTACGGTTAGAAAAATACGAATCTTTGAAACGCGGGTTGAAATCCCAACAATTGTTGTTTAAGAAAGGAAATGCTGAACAAGAAGCAGCAACTCGTGCTGGTTTCCGCATGGCTCATTCAATAGGGAAACATGGGAAACCATTTACTGACAGCGAATAAATTAAGGATTGCATGATAACAGCAGCAGAAAAAATGTGTCCAGAAAAAGCTAATTTATTTAAAAACGTCAGTTTGTCAGCAAACACTGTGGCTCGAAGAGTAGATGATATTGCAGAAAATATATTAACTTAATTGTCTGACAAAAATCGACACTTACGGTGGTTCTCGTTGGCCCTGCATGAGTCAACAAATGTTTCAGATACTGTTCAGGTGTTACTTTTTATTCGAGCAATAGATAAAAATTATGAAGTGTATGAAGAGCTTCTTGACGTTCATAGCATTCACGGCACGACCACTGGAGAAGATATTTTTAAAGGAGTTGAAAATGCTGTTCAGAAAAACAATCTTCAGCGGAAAAACTTGAAGTGTATCACTACTGATGGTGGCAAAAACATGTGTGGAAAAAATAAAAGTATCGTTGCTCTCGTATCAAACACCGTAGAAAATGACGGTGGTTCAAAATCATTAATCGTACGTTGCATCATTCATCAACAGTCTTTATGCGGAAAATGCTTGGATATATCAGAAGTTTTAAAGCCGGTCATGTCAGCTATCAATTATATCAGATCACATGCGCTCAATCATCGTCAATTCCGCGAGTTTATTGAAGAGATTGGAGAAAATGACTTACCATATTATACTGCACTACGGGGGGGGGGGTATTGTTAAGTACTTAACCTACCGTATAAAATACCACAATATTTCAAAACAAATTTTTATTTTTTCCACATAATCTCCTTTAAGACTTATACATTTAGCAGAACGTTCATAAAGTACTTCTAAGCCCTTAAAAAAAAATCTTTGTCTTGGTCTGCAAACCACTCCTCAACGACACATATTGCTTCGTCATTTATCGAAAATCTTTCACCTTTCAAATATTTTTTGAGTTTTGGAAACAAATAATAGTCTGACGGCGCTAAATCCGGAGAATAGAGCGGGTGCTCAACCAACTCAAAACAATTTCATCAATGTTTTGCAGTGCAATCATCAACTTGTGAGCAGGAGCGCTGTCTTGCAAAAAGAGCACACCTCTGGTAAGTTTTCCGCGGCGTTTTCCCACAATTTTCTTAGGTAATTTAGTTAGCAACTCAGTATAATATGCTTCCGTGATAGTTCTACCCCGTTCCAACTAATCTATCAGAATTATCCCATCTCTGTCCCAGAAAACTGAAGCAAGAACCTTGCCAGCTGATTTTTGAACACGGAATTGTTTGGGTCGTGGAGAACCAACATACTTCCACTGTTTGGACTGCTCTTTAGTCTCTGGGTCATAGTGATGGATCCACGTTTCGTCCATAGTCACAAGCCGATCCAAAAAATTTGAGGAATCTTTTGCAAAACGGCGGCAGATTTGCTTCGACGTTGTCAATCGAACACGCTTCTGATCAACGTTCAATTACAATTCATTTGGCCGAAAGCTTTCTCATACCCAAGTCGTGATGAATGATGTGACACACACGTTCAAAGGAAATGTGCAATGCTTCTGCAATATTCTTAATCCCAATACGTTGATTTTCTAAAATCATATCATGGACAGAATCAATGTTTTCCGGAGTGGTCACAGAAATTGGTTTTCCAGGGCGGTGCTCATCTTTCACATCTTATCTTCTTCTTTTATATTCCGCCACCCACTTTTTAATAGTGGCATATGAAGGATACTGATCACCTAAGGTTTCTATCATATCAGCAAAAATTTCTTTGACCGATAACCTTTTCAAAAATAAATACTTAATAACTGACCGAAACTCGATTTTTTCAAATTATATCTTTTTCTCAGACATGCTGTTTTCAAAAATTCACAGTTTGATCACCGTTCAACTTATGGATGTCAAACTTTGACAACTTATTTATAAAACATCATAGTAGTTGTAACCATAACAACCATATTCAGTTTTCTTCACTGGAAACTTCCAGGCTAACTAGACATCAATACCCCCTCGTACGCTGGCTTAGCTGCGGAAAAGTTCTAACGCGATTTTTTGAGCTCCAAGCAATAATCGAAATTTTCTTGAATGGAAGGAATCGTCCTCTGCCTGAGTTACAAAACAATGAGTAGTTATGGATGTTATCATTTTATACAGATTTAACTAAATATATGAATGACCTTAATTTAAAATTACAATGAGAAAACCAGTTTCTGTCTGATTTATACACTCATATTAAGTCCTTCCGACAAAATATTGTTTTGTTTCAATCTCAATTGAACAAAAAATGTTTCACGCATTTTAATATATGTCAAACATTTAGTCAGCAAACTGAGCCTCCATTTCCGGTAAATTTCGCAACTGAAGCTTTGGGTGCTTAAATAGTATATTATACACCAAGGTAGAAAAGTCTACTATTATAGCCCGAGGGCTAAGTTTAGATCCCGAGGCGCGTAGCGGCGAGGGATGTAAGGCCCGAGGGCTATAAGACTTTTCTACCGAGGTGTATATACTTTTTTTTTCACTACTAGTCAATTTAATGACTATTTTAACTTAAATCTGTATTTATTTCAAATTATAAAACAAATGGCCGTTTTCTGTTTTGTTGGTATGATAGTTGTTTGAAAATTGTTAATAAATTTTGACATAAAAGTTAAAATAATACTAATCTATGCGTTATTTGCCTTGTTAAATCATCATTGGTATTCAGAAATATTGTTTTTAAGCAATGGTTTCACCTAAAATACTGAAATTATTAACAATTTTCTCTTTTTAACGTTGCGTTGTTCTGCCATCGGCGAAATTTATATTGACACACTTCTCATTTGTTACGGCGCGAAAAACGTATATTCAAATATATCAAAGATTTTAAAATTAAATTAATTGTTTTAAACAACGATTTCAATGCATAAAATACCATTAAATAGAATTTCCCCATAATACTTGATCGTGTTATAACAAAATTCTCTTTGAAATTGTTACAAGATACTCAAAAAATATAAATTTGTTCATTATACACCAGTGGTTAATAATGAAAAATTATTCACCTGTCACTGCGCCAAGGTAGAGAAATTGAATTTCATGGCATTCTAATATGTGTCAAAATGCTACGCCATATTACTAGTAGTGAAAAAAATTATATTTGAGATATTCATCGCTGTACAATCTATTTTTCTTTGTATTGTGGACACTGCCACAGGCGGAACGTTCTAAAGACCGTTTGAAAAATTTATCCATCTTTAACAAAACGAGTATGCCTCCTACTTAACGTTAAATATTTATTATAGATTTATTGCACTCAATGCACAGTCAACAGTGCAGCACACAATTTTGAAAAGTTGACTATCGCATCGCGGTCCGCTGCTTACATAAAGCAAAATTGATTTTCCAAGTTATTCGTTGCCATCTAGCGCCCTCCCGAGTATGGTGAAAATTTCCGTAAACACGGACAAATAAATAAAATGCGCTACTTGGTAATAGATAGCGTCAGTTAACCATTTAGCCGATGATTCTGTATGAAGTTGAGTACTACAAGAGGGGGGTGGAAGAACAATTATGAGTAGAGGGGGTTGCGCTTAAAAAGGTTTGGGAACCACTGTTTTAAACCAACCTTAAGAGAAAATGCTCTTTAAATTTTTAATATGAAAGAAAGTTATTTTAAAGTTCTAGTCTTAATACCACTAACAAAAAATACAGATTGCTGAAGCACTTTGTACAATTGTTAAGGAGGATGGTTAACTTTAACTATTTATTGTTCAACGACAGTAATTTAAGTTCCATGGACGAGTTTCATTATTGCTTTAGAATTTTATATCTGATAATTAAAATAAGTAAAATTTAAGTACAGTCGAACTTCCTTACATCAGTGCCAGGGTAGCATGAAAAAAATTCGATATATGGATTCCATATATGGAACAGCAAAATTTTTAAGTTGTCAAAACATACGACAGAAATGAATGTGCAGTAATTTATAAATGTTTACGATGTTAATCGGATCAAGGGTTGCTTACGTTCAACTGCTTTAATGGTCTTAATTACAATTCTTTTCCGGCAATGAATTTTGATATTTGTATTACAGCTCGATTCATTGGTTGTAACTTTGACGGCATATTTGGTGGAAATCATACACGTTTAACATTTCTAAATTTACATCTACATGTATTTGCTATAAACTTTAAAACTCTTTCTTCAGTGTCCTTGTAAACATATGATTTGAAAAGTTTTCTATATGAATCTATGTCTTTGGTTTTCCTAATGATGGAGTCACGATTTTTCTAAGTTTCTGGTTTTCAAATTCAAATTCCGTAGTTATGGAAACAAATAGTAGGTAGCAAATTGAGTTGCCTACATTTAGGAGCTTCTTAAAGAATCTTTAAGAGGCGCTATTTTCTAAAGGAAACACTTTTGACCATACATTTATTAACAAAAAATGTTTGTTTTCCTACTTTAAGACCTAGAAGTTGTCCCTGCAATTCATTAACACCCTGTACATGTATTCATTCCGGGAAGGGCAGGAATATACCTGAGATTGAAATATGAATTACAATTTTGATATCTATACTAGGCAAAAACAACCTGCTTTAAATTTTTAAGCTAGAAAATATTTGTTAAACAGACATTCGAAGTTTGATATAAAGGCCCGAAGTAATACTAAAAGTGCTCTCATTGTCAGGATCCTTGAAAAAATTCGTTAAATGAAGAAATGTGCTATATAGAAGTTCGACTGTATATCAGTTTCTAATAAATAATACACAAACCACCTTTACCTAATAATAAATGTTTATTAAGTAGTAGATCTCGTCTTTACGATGCAATAATTAATAATCTAATATACAATAAGGGAATGTATCAATAAATACATTTATAATTAAGCTGTTTTTTTGTACACACTCAACATGTCCATGGCATAACAGAAATGAAACAATAACTTAAACTTACAATGTAATAAAAAAATTTGCATCTACGTCCTTGTAACACAACATACAATAAGAAAGTTTGTTTCTTCATTCCAACATGTTTGGAATTCGTTTAACGGTGCAAATGAGGATGTTTTGAACTCTGACGATTTTCACAAACCACTATTTTGGTGAAAAGATCAAACAATAAATTTAAGTCTAGTGTCTTCGAGCTCATCTACATATGTACAAGATCACAATGGTTAGGAATTCTATCACCTATTAAAGTTCGTGTCGTCATCTTCAATCGGAGGAACATCTTGGTTGATCTCCGGGTTCTCCTTCAAATCCTCGCACTCGACACTGTGCAGGATCTCGTGGCACAGTGGGCACCGATCCTGCACGTACAGCCACTTGCGCAAACACACCCCGTGGAAGAAATGCTTGCACCGGGTGATCTTAGCCGACTTCATTTCCTGGTAGCAAATGGCACACACATCGTCTAGCCTTCGTAGCTGCTCCTCTTCAGCCTCTGGGAGGCTTTCAATCTTGTGCACAGCAGTTCGGCGTTTCATAAACACCGACCACCCGGCCCGAGCGTCGCACCATATGTTAAAGTATGCATGGATGCACATCATGACTGCCCGGATGGCTCCGCCGCTTTCAAAAACTAGGATCCATGCCCCATTGAAGAACAAAAAGATGCCAAAGCAGAACTCTACGGTGTTGCCGAACGCCCTTATGTAGTAGACGTAGTCATCCAGGCCCTCCCAGAAGGTGTCCCGCCTGGCATCGAGCAAGAATAGGGTGTAGATGGCGAGAGATACGGCAACTTTAACAATCACTTCGATGCTAAATGCTGAAACGGCCAGCAACCAAGTTGAAGCATCATGGTGGGACCACAAATACACTAATAACATTATAGGGAATAGGACTAGGAAGGCGCATACTAAAAGGGCCCGCAGATGGCGCTTTAACGATGGGTTATGTGAAGCACTTAGACTCATCAGCAGGGGGTTTACAATATTGTGAATAAAATGTAAAAGGGCCGTGAATAGGAGGCAAAAATTGCGGCAAAGGCGGACGAAGCGCTTCTCGGGCTCCAAACCAGTCAGTCCCGTCTGCAAAGCCAATATGTAAAACAGAATTGCAGACACCGTCCCGATGCTTTTATCATTCTCATCCTCTGTGAGCATAACCCATTGGAACAATCGCCCGATGTGGTGGCAAATATACGAAACAACACTTGTTATTCCCAGGACTGCTGTTAAAGTGTCGCAACCTGTCACCATAAGGTTCTTCACAAGGCGAGAAACAGGTGTAAAGTCATCCACTTCGTGCCATAACCCGTTGAGGAAAAATATCCCTGTATGTTCGAGCACCCGCAAGATCCAAAATGTGCGCAGAACTTCTGGTACACTCAGCCTGAGCCATTCAGCTTCAATTAAAGCAGACATGCCAAAATTGGACACAAAATTGCGTGCATGCAAGTACCCATTGTATATTGTCTGGATTACCGACATAACTGATGCCCACAAGACGAATTTGACTAGTGCCAAAGGTAGCAGCGCTGCAAAAACGGGCGAATGTGTCAAAATTGCCGTCGACATGGGCAGTACAGCCATAACAGATGGTGTTAAAAACGACACGGGTAATAACTTCTGTAAAAGCGGATATCTTGGTCCCAAATGTATGTTTACAAATATAAATGTGAGTAGGCATTGTACAAGGTAATTTTGAACAACGATCAGTGCATATCCTCTTGGGTCCATGAGTTTATTGAAGTTTAACGCTAAGATATCCTCTAGTAGACTAGTATTTATACCGCTGTCGCCATCTAAAGCTGCAACGACAGTTTTCATTGTGCTGAAGTTCGTCCAATACGAAATGAAGACTATTCCCAGAGACATCAAGTACATGTAGACCACCATTAGGTGTTTGGTACTTAGTACAAATAAACATAGTGCAATAACACAACCTAAAAAATTCGGGAAATAAGTTGCACAATCATGGTGATGACAAAACATCTTACCTAAGGTGCTGAGTAATAACCTTGCGAGCGAAATAGCGATGAACCTATAAAATGTGGGGTCGTACTGAACAGCTGTGGAATAATTGAAGCTGTTGTCGTCTATCTTTTCTTCAAAGTCGGACAGATCATATTCTGTTAATTCTGATAGGCCTAGACCAATTTTTAAGATTTCGTCTATGACAAACAGCGGCGGCACTCGCAGCAGTATTTCGACTAAGCCCAGTATTCTGGTACGGAGCGACATTTCATTTCAACGATTTATTTTCTTAAGCACGAAAAATTTTTCTTAAATTATGGTAAATTTTTAGACAGATGACACTTAACTGAAAGTAACGTTATGTTGGTATTGCAGATTGGTCGGTAATCGACACCGAACAGCTGACATTCACTAAATGCAACATTGCCAACTCCCACTGACAGTGCTTCATTGCAAATATTCTAACCAGTAGCGTTACCAATATTTTTGGGATTTACTTGTAGCATAAGTTAGGAACCTTCCTCCCTTTATTTTAGACAAAGCTCAATTATTTGGTATTTTGTTCGGCGGGAGTTGTGATAATCTCAGTGATTTAACAGTGCTTGTATCATACGTTTACGATAATGAAATCGTTGAGGATTAGCTGTAAAGATCAAACACATTTCTTACAACTATTTAATAATTATCAAGTTTAGTTCAGGTGATAAACTTATTATACAGCAACAGAAAACATTTATTTTTGCGTTAACTACATATGCAAGTGCCATGTTGTGTAAATTTGTGGAACTAATATAATGGGAATAAAAATGACGGGATCGTGTGAGTTTTTTTTAATGTTGTGTTCCACATTTTGTGGATATTATGGCTCTGGCATTTCATTGTACCATTTTCCTAAAAATAAAAATATATTTCGAGCTTCTACGAGGGTAACCTTTTAAGTTTTTACAAACGACCACTAGGTGGCGCTATTGAGATGTGTCATTACCATTTTTGTAAAGTTTGATATTTGTTATTGTGAAAACAGTGGCAGCTTAGAAATTGATTGAGTAGTTTGTTTACACTGAGCGTTTTAAAAAGCAATTTTATGAAAAAATGGAAATTTCACGTGGAGGTTTTCGATGATGATTTTTTACGATTTTAATAAAGGCCTGGCTCAGCAACAATGCTTAGAATCGCTTCGTTCAACTTTTGATAATGAAGCACCATCAGAAAACACTATTTACAATTGGTTTGTAGAATTTCGTGGTGGTCGTGCGTCTGTCAATGATGAATTTCGTGAAGGTCGACCAAAATCGGTTGTTATTCCAAAAAACATTGATGCTGTGCGCAACATGATTGAAGAACATCGGCATGTGACTTACAGTGAGACAGAGGCATCCTTAGGCATATCGAAGATTGCTCAAAAAATTCGACTGAGGAACTGCAAAATTCGTATATAAGAGCTTTCGCTGAGAGGATGCACGCACGTCATCAATGTCGTATTAGGAAGTGGTTAAGGCCTGTTATTTCCAGCATTTTCCTGTGATGTGGATTGCCAACATTCTTTCCATCTTTTCAACGGTCTTCCCGGAAGCCTCTTTCCATGGACTTTTCCATCTCTAGCTATTCGGACCAGTCGATCGTTGTTCATACGACTGATGTGTTGGTTCCAGTCTCTCCTGCGCTGTCTTACCCATCTTACAACATCTTGGATTTGGCACGTTTCTCTTATAATTTGACTCCTTACCCTGTCTCTTAACGTCTTTCCAGCTACTGTACGTAATGTTCTCATTTCAGCTGTTCGCAACAGGCGTTTCGTTTTAGAGTTATCAGCACGAGTTTCAGCAGCATACGTCATTATAGGTCTTATACACGTTTTGTATACTCGCACGGTGCTTTCTATATTTAGGAACTCATTTCGCCATATAAGATCTTTGAGGCATCCCGACAGAGCTGTAGCTTTAATTACTTGGTCAGTCACTTCTTTTACTAGGTTACCTTGGCTGGATATTTGTGTTCCCAGGTAGGTAAATGACATTACTTGCTCAATATTTTGATTGTCAAGAACAAGCTTACATCTTCGAGGCTCTTTCGATATAGCAAGGCTTTTTGTTTTTTCTACTGATATGGTCATATTGTATGTTCCTGCTTCTATTTTGAATGCTTGCAACAATCGCTGCAGATTGTCCTTGGTTTCTGATATAATTACGGCGTCGTCCGCCTAACAAACTACTTTGATTTCACCCGTGTTCAGCTG
>JABXWE010030670.1:0-23181 GCA_014611495.1 Limonius californicus
TTAAATTAATTCAAAACCGCTAATTAACATTGAATTGGCAATTTAGTTCTTCGTTTGGAAGTACTTTTAAAAATCATACTTTTGGTAAAAGTACAATTTGACAACAATGCAGGTGATGGGTACTGTGATAAAAATTTCGAAAATCGGTTGTTTGCGTTTTGACACGTGTGTCCAGTAAATCAATTTTGAATTGACATTACGAATTCTGCATTAAATTCTATATGCTATACACGAATACGTGGATATGATTTGGATTCTTGCAGAATGCGAGGGAAACTGCAATGAAGCTGCTAGGGTTTACGCTCAGCGTTTTCCTAATAGAAGACATCCAAGCCACGTAGTAATTCGAGCTGCAAATTACATATTTCGAGTAACTGGAAATATCCTTCCTGTTCAAAATTGGGATGGAGGTCGACCAAGAACTGTTAGCGGCAATAACTTAGAACAGGAGGTTCTTGATCTGGTAACTGAAGAGCCAAGTATTAGTGTGCGTGCTGTTTCTAGAGTTGTTGGTGCATCTAAAACCACTGTTTACAAGATCATAAAGGATGATGGCTTTTATCCCTACCATAAAGTCAACATTTATTAGAGGAAGATTATGAAAAACGCATTACCGTATGCAATTGGTTGTTACAACAACATAGAAGAAACCCGAGATTTGTAAATAATATTTTATGGACAGATGAAGCCACTTTTGCACGAAATGGCATTTTTAACTTCCACATTCAACATATTTGGGCACATGAAAATCCCCACGCCATGCATGAAGGGAATTAAGTTAGGTTTTCGGTCAATGTATGGGTAGGAATCGTAGATAACAAATTGGTAGGTCCTTTTGTACTACCTCGGCGATTGAATGCTAACAATTACTTAAATTTTCTAAACGACGAACTCCCAACATTGTTAGAAGATATCCCTTTATTGGTTCACCGTGATATGTGGATGCAGTTAGGCGGGGCGCCATACCATTATGCGGCTAGAACGAGAAACTGGTTTAGGGAATTTTATCCAAGAAAATGGATCGGTAGCGGAAATAGTGGTCTGGCCTCCAAGAAGCCCAGATTTAACACCACTGGATTTCTTCTTGTGGGACCATTTGAAAAACATGGTGTATGTGACGCCAATTTAAAATGAAGAAGAGCTAGTACTTCGTATTCATGAAGCAGCAGCAACCGTTAATAAAGCAATTTTCCAGGCCATCGTTACAAGGGCAGTCAAATGCCGTGAAGTTGGTGGCAGAAATTTTGAACATGTTCTGTGAAATAAGTAATTTTTTCACAAAGCACTGTATCCTAATTTTTACTTAAAACATTTCAACTGTTGGCCTACTGGTTTTAGTTTTTTCTAAGTAGCTTCAACAGTGTTGTCAAGTCTCAGATTCTTTAACTGGCTCTTATGAGAAATTTAAGCGCGATAGGAAGTTCCTGTTTACAATTTTGAGGTCTATAGCGGTTGTAGAAAAAGTTTACCTGAAACTTTTAAGGCAATTTAGACACACCCTGTATATTAAAGCTAAAGATTACAGCTTGATTTGATATAGGAACTGCGTAGATATTCCCGATAAACAACCATTTTGCGAATGCAGTTATAATTCAGATATATAGGCAGAGGAAAATATGATACCGTTTTATGTACAGTCACTTTGCACAAATATTTTTTTCTACCAATATCTAGTTAGAATGATAATTCATAAGCAGGTCTAATTCGCCCTTCTACTTATCATAATATTACGTAGTGGGTGAGAATAAAATTTCAGTGAAGTGATGATGCAGAACTTAAAGTAGTCGAACATTTTAAACTTTTTTAGTATAAACAGGTAAAATATGTTGTGTAGTTTCAACTTTGCAGTTCAATTTCGCCGCAATTTATCTCTAATATAAACATAAACTCATTTCCATGACCCAAGGAAATTATAATAAATCAAGTTATTTTTTTAGGGATTGTATTTCATCCGAAGTCTACCAGAAAATAAATGATAATGATGCTCGCTATTATATACATAGGGCTGATAAGAATCTCTCCTGTTATGGCAACGTACATTTTTTATGCTCTTTGATGTTCCGACGAACGTTTTCAGTAGGAAAGCGAACCGCAAGACGCTTGCCTAAAAAATATGAGTGTATTTATGTGGGTGTATGTCCCTGTCCCGGTTACATAATTTCAGAGCGAACTTTGCCCGCTGATACATTAATGTCTATCGCTTTTCGCATTTAGGAATTTCTGCTACGCACGGTGGGTAAGAAAATGAACATGGAAAAGCAGAATTCCGATAGGTGTGCTGGGATGCTGTATTATTAATAATTTATTTGTGTCAGCGTTGGTTTTAACTATGTAACGCCTCGTATTTACGGGTTTCAAGGCAAACACCGCATACTTTGACTACGCATATTAATGCCATACGATTTTACTTCGCGCAAACCGAATTTTAATGTGGAAATTAAATAACGTAAATACCGTATTTCTGTGTTTGCCTTTTAATTATTTATAGTTTTACGTAAAGTTAAACCAAGCAAATGAGTTTTCTATCACATGTTGGTTTTCTAGAAAATTTAATCAAGCAGTTTATTTTCTTTTAGCGTTTACCAGATCCGAGCAATTTTAATTACTTTTTCCAGGAAGTAATTTTATTTTTTCCCCAATTTTAAAATTCTGCGAAGCAATTTATGTAATAAAAATTCGATAAATCCTGTTGCATTATATTATTTTAAATAAGAAAATCACCGTAGTTAAATTGATGCCCTAGTGATCGTATTTTAAAAAACTTGCGTTGGAATTAGTATATTTCACGGTCAGCTGGGCGACGGCCAATAGCCCGTGGTCATCTGGGCAATGGACAACTGCCACTGGGCGACGGACAACTGCGCCAGGGTCAACTACACGATGGTTTACTGGCCGATAGCCAAGTGGACGCTGTACAAATATGCAATGCGTTAAATTTTTTCTTTCGTTTTCTTTTTTAAAATCACTATTGTATAGTATTGGTGTACTGCCTGGTAAATTGAAATACAGTAGAACCTCGAGTAGTCAAAATTGAGAGAAAATCAAATTCACAGTGGTGTGAAAAAGTTCTGCATCAGTTGCACAAATAAAATTGCATTTTAAACCCATTTTTTATTTCATCTCTACAAATATAGTACATGTACTTAAACACAATACCAGTAATAATAATAGCCCGAATGTTCATCCACAAAAAACGGAAACAATACGATATATAAAATTTATTCAAAAACAAAAAACTGTACATTATATATAATACTGTAGTCTACACCTAAATAAACATTTATTACAATACGCACACCTAATAATTTTAAACTATTTTAGTAATTAATAGGTCATCCTTTGTTTTTAATAACTTATTCACACATTTTTGGCATATAATTCACCAGTTTTTGTAATTCTTCCTTCGTAATACAGTGATACCAGGCATTAATTCGAATTCGAATTCGAATAATTCCACTTTTTGGTGAGCTTTTTTCTTGAAATAATGTTAGAAATTCTCTGCCATAAGTTTTCTATACGATTTAGGTCCGCGGATTGTGCTGGCCAATCTATTCTTTAAACTTTATTGGTCGACATCCAAGATTGAACAACCTTTGCTCTGTGGCAAGGAACATTGTCATCTTGTAAGATAAAGGTTTTGTCAGGAAATAACTCTTTTCCACTAGGCATCATTTACTCCTGTAGGACATCAGTGTATTTAGTTGCATTCATCATTCCAGATACAACAAGCAGTTTTCCAACACCTTCAGCAAAGATGCAGCCCCATATCGTGACAGAGGTTGCATGTTTAATTGTTTGCAGAAAATGCGGTGAAAATTCTTCTCCAGGAAATCTTCTAACATATGTGTTTCCAGCATGATTATTATTGGTAAAGGTAGATTCATCACCAAATAATACCTTTGCCGTTGTTCTGGGACGCAATGGCGGTGATCCTTAGTCCATCTCAAACGGTGGAGCCTTTGTTGTTCTGATAGCAGGGGTTTCTTCCGGGTCTTGCAACCCCTAAGTCCAGATTTTAGAAGTTTCCGTGCAAACCAGTAGCTTCGGACTATATTTTGGTTAAGTGTGTCGAATTTAGACTTCTGTCTGCCAGGCTCGTCCTCCGCAGTACACTGTTGTCTCTCACCGATGTTGTTTTTCTGTCTCAGAGTACTTTTTGATCACTCTAATAACTGTGGATTGATTACACTGCACTTTCACTTTCAGCTATTTCACGACTGGAAGCGCCTTGTTTATGATGAAAAGTTATTTCATATTATGTTTCATCCGATAATTTGAACGATTTTTTTTTCGGATGGCATTTTGCCACGGTTAAGGACATGCAAAATGCAACTGAATAATTCATAGTACCTGCAGATAATATATATTCATAATATAATAAGTATTTCTCTTAGTTATGCTTTTAAGTTCCATGTTCCAAGATCCCATTAGAAAATGCGCGATTAACTGATTGTCGATTTTAGCAAAGAACTTACCTTAATTGTTTTTTATGGAGTTCTAAGTACCTAATTAAGAGATAAGTTGTTGACATAATCATTAAAATCAAATATTTTAAAGTAATTTTCGGGAATTATGCGAAAAATGTAGCTAATCTTCAAGAAATAATTATTTTCTTGGGTGATGCAGAATTTTTTCACACCACTGTAATTTGAATTATCGAAAATTTGAGTTCAGAAATAGCTCATAATTTACATACATATTTAATCTTTATTATATTGCACGAACGAAAAATACGCGCCGTCGATGTCTACAGTGAATGCTATACTATACTATTTAAGTTCAACTGGCCGCCGAAAGTGTAAATGGTCATGAGTGGAAGACTGTCATAAATCATCAAAAATCCACAGTTATTTCTGAGGAATTTAATTTCAAGTTACAGAAATATTTATTAATAGCAAATCTAGCGTAGGGAATTATAAAAAACATTGATTTATCAAAAAAATATATGTAATTTGAAAATTCTTGCTTATAGTTTTTTTTAATTGTGTAGAACTACAAAACTGTATCAAAGTTATATTGTAATTTCTAATGCCAAAAATGAGTCAGCTGGTTAATAAATATTTTCCATTATATGATACATCACAATTTGTAGAATCATTAAAAAAAAGGTGGCCAGGTTACCAATATATCCAAAGAAATTCGTCAAATTGCATGTCTTCGTGTAAAAATGTTAAAATTTTGTTAGGAATTATATATGAAATTAATGTTATTAAATTATATATTAAGTTTCCATTAGTATGTTTTATTGAAAAGTACAGATTACATGCTTAATTTTGTATCGGCCACGGTCAACTGGGCGACGGCTAATGGGCGGTGGTTATATGGGCGATGGACAACTAGGCGCTGGGTGACAGACAACTGGGCGATAGTCAACTGGGCGATAGCTAAGTGGGCGCTGAACAAATATGCATCATTGTTATTTTGTATTCAGATAGTACCCGGTATATTAAAATAATATTTTTTTGAGAAACGAGGACGGTCTAAACATATAATTTGAATAATCTTGCTTATAGTTTATTTTTATTGTGTAGAATTACAAAACTGTATCGAAACTATATTGAGATTTTCCATCCAAAAAAATGTGTAAGCTCGTTTAAGAAATAGGTAGTTAAGTCAGGTTAGGTACCAATATTTACAAAAAAAATTCGTTAGATCGTACGTCTGCTTGCAAAGATTTTAAACATTCTGTCACCCAAATGATGATCGCCTAGTTAACCGTCCCCCACTTGGTCATTCACAAGTTGACCATCGCCCAGTTGTCTGTCGCCTACACGACCGTAGCCTAATTGACGCGTACCGGTTTCTAAAGAATTATATGTTAAATTGGCGTAATTAAATTATAAATGAACTTTCCATTTCAGAGTAATTATAAAATTTTCGATAGTAGTAATATATCTGTTCCCAATCAATTATTATCACCGTTATGAATTTGACGATCGGTTTGACCGAGAAATTTAAGCGATCTTCTTAATCAGATTAATTACCCCATTAATATAGTGGTACAGCTGTTTTCATATACCGAGAATTTCTGACAACTAAATAGGGCTAATTTAGATACCTTATTATTATGACAATTTTCAGTGGGGTACATCGCGCAAATCTAATTTAGTGTCTTGTCATCTGTCAAGCAAAAGGTTGTGTACATGATTTTCACAGTTACTTTGCAAAACTTATAGTTAGTGAATTTCAGTAATTTTGTTCTTTTCTTAATTATGTTTTACTGAAAATCAGGACACTAAAATAGATTTCCGTTATGTACGCCACTGAAAATTGTCATAGTAATAAGGTATCCAAACTACCTCTATTTAGTTGTCAGACAATTGTAGATCCTTGAAATTCCTAGATATTGGCTTGATTGAATGAAATTAGTTTGCAATTATGGATAAATGCTTTAATTTAACGAAGTTATGTTTGATATATTGCGAAAACAATAGAATCAGACTGGATTTAATTTAAATTCATTTCAACTTTTCAATGGAATCGTATGAGTGTTGAAGTTGTAATATTACTTTAACAGGAAAATCGCCGTAAGTGAATTAATTGATGTAGATAAATTGCTTTACAATAAAGCACAATTACTTTAAAATCAGCATATAATCAGTTTGTATTTAACAAAATTATCATGAACAGTTGTAAAGTACATGTATAATTCCGTGAGGAATCACATACGAAATTATATAATATAAACTCATTCTAACTTTTGAGTGGAACGATTAGGTGTTAATTAAACTGCTTTGAAGGCACTACAAAGCGTCCGGCGATGCCGCTGTTGGAATTGTTTTAAAAGAGTTGAAACTGTTGTAATTATTGGAATTTCTTTAAAATTAGTAAAATTGTTCTCATAAATACTTCGTAACTTAATTACTGATATTAAAATCAAGGAATTTATGGATCACAAGGATCATTAGAATTTATGAAGCTGTTTTAGAATTAGCACCACTTTTTTGGAATTATTGGAATTTTCGTGCGGAATTACGGACATCAGGGTAATTGCCGTGATAGTATTTATATTTGTTTAGGATTAAATTACTTATTGTGTAAATAAAAGGGTTTAATTATGGGTCTGACATTTTAAATTAGAGCAATTAATTGAAAGTAAACAGAATATTTTTGAAAGTTCGTTATTTTGAAAGCAATTGTAAGACGAGTACAAAATTAGTTCAATTAATTTTGAGCGCACCAAATCACTAATTATTTTGTCGCGCAAAAGGGCTGCAATATTGAACGGATAACTTTGTAAATAGCAAAATGTTTCTGAACATAGCGATTCTACCCCAATTAATTTGGGCTTAACTGAATCACTAATTAATAAAAAATTTAGTGGGTTTTCTCTTCCATGTATTGTTGGCGTAAATTTCTGTCAAGGGATCTGTATAAACCTTGTTCCCCAGCATCCCTTAAAAGTAATGTGTTTTTTTATGGGTGCAAGTGCTTCCCAGCTGTACACTAGACTAACTCTTCGAGTTCATTATCCATTTCTGCACGTAAACCAACAAGAGTTTTGTATTTTCTTATGTAACTTTCTAATTTACCCATTTTTACACAGTTGATGAAGATACCTTTCAAATGATTAATTTGGTGTTTCCATATACCACATGAAAAATTGGTTTTTAAGGCAGAGAATGTTCAGTGTATTGAGCGTCCATAAAATGGTTCGAATTGCGATACCTTGTTAGTTGCGAGCGATTTAATAGTAAAGTGAAAAATGTCACCTTACGGATAGAAAAATAAGAGACCGGGACTATCGCATATATCTTCCTTACAGTTAAGTGAATGAAGTGCATTTGTTAGCACGCGCATATTTTTATTTTTATCGTAAGTAAGCCTTTTGTTTTAACTTTCCGGAGGCAAGCTGAACGTTGCATATTTTCATAGCAAGCTTACTCTAATAAATCACATTTATGTACGAAACATAACCGAGGAAACGTAATAAAGTCCTTTGCATGCAGAAGTCAGATCTATATTGAGGTAAAAGTACGTAAAGGAACGAAGCATCACTTTGAAGTGAGCTCGGAAAAATATAAAAGCCTGCAATAAATAAAAGTGCACGACGTGCGTGTCGTGCGCTGAAAGAGGACATCTAAGTGCTAGGGCTTCTGGAATCTTGTCGCACTCAAATTTCTGTTGCATCTTTTTCCCAAAACCAAAACGTGGTGCGGAATTGTTATGTATAAGGAATAAGAAATTCCGAATTGGAATGCCGCTTTGTTACTCAAGAATTCCAGATGTATCTACGAAAAAATGTGAAGAATTTGAAAATAAGATCGTGATCACTTTTTTCTGTTCATTTAATTATATACGTATTTTTGTATCGCTAGACTGTCGAGAGTGAGGCTCCGAATAGGTCAAATATAGTTTCTTACATATAAGATATGCTAAATATACGATTATATTTTTTTAGCTATAAAATTTTCTCTATGGTCAGTATAATTATCTGTCTAATATTTAATTTCCCCCTGAGCTATAGAATATTAAGAATATGAAAAGAAACCCTTTCTTCTTTTCATTTATTCATACTACCCACCTTCCCCGGAACCGCTTTCGCATTACTTCAGAGGGGCGCGGGCGTCCCTTACACACTACCCATTCATGCAACATGCACCCTAAACTTAATTAAGTGAAATACAATCGTCTCAGCCGGGGTACGACCGCGCGGTTGATCAGACCGCAGTTCACTGTGACCTCGACTGACAGCGCGTATTCGCACTGCCCCATCGAGGTCTCTATGAAAAGAAATCCTGGATATTTTGATTAGTTTTTGATGCATTACGTAAAACCCGAAATTGTGATTTTAGAAATAAACCCTACCATTGACGTTACTTAAGTGAAGCTTGGTAACTTTATGTTTTTTGTAACTGTGTTGAACGAAATTTTCAAGGCCTACTAGATTTCAAGCTGCGATAGTCAACCTTTTTATTTCTTATGGTCGCCATATTAGATTATTAGCGTTTCAAATTGATGAACAACATAACCTGCTTTTCCAAAAAACTTGTTGAAATTTTAAAATATGTTTAAATAATATATAAAATCGCGTAGGTTTTGAAAAACAATTGAAACAATAATTAAAGTGACAAATTGTATTGCTAACAGTCATTTAACTTCCTTAAATACTGAAAAAAATTTATTGGTTTTACGATAACAAGATGACAGATTCAAAACAGCAATGATTATTTAAATTTTCAAAGTGCCGCCGTTTATAAGACAATTGAAACGGACAGGTAACAAATGATTTGTTTTAATAATAAAATAGGCAACTTGCGTTTAAGTGGTGTACGTAGACGTACACTTTATCGTGTTCTATTATTGTCAGGATGTTCACCGATTAAGAAAAGCAGGATATGTACGATGTCTACATTCACAGCAATACAAATTCTGTTTTAACGTCTGAAAATTATGCAAATTTGTATCTAGAGAAACAGCTACCCCACCGAACAATGG
Organism: Limonius californicus; assembly: GCA_014611495.1. Lineage (NCBI taxonomy): Eukaryota > Metazoa > Arthropoda > Insecta > Coleoptera > Elateridae > Limonius > Limonius californicus. The sequence goes on from JABXWE010030670.1 coordinate 9,439, forward strand.
TTGCAAAGATTTCAAGAAATTTGGCTGTTTGTGGCAGGTTTATGAGACCGCGAGGACCGCATAGAAAAGGAATTATTGCTAATGAAGTGAATGTGCTGGCTCAATTAGAGATTGATCCAGAAAACTTCAGCTGCATAATTTCTCAAGAATGTGGTATTGATGATTCATATGTGCGGAAAATCATCAAAAAACATAAGTACCATGATTATAAATGCACACCTGTACAAACTCTTCATCAGGGTGATGGTAATAAAAGATTGGACTTTTGTTATTAGTTCCGTGAAAAACTGCAGCAACCACGACCGTAACTAGCTTTTTCGGGCCCTGGGCAAGAATTTATAATTGGGCCCCCCTAACACTATATATTAGGAATTAAAGTTGCTTACCTTTTTCCCTAAAACAGTTTTGAACTCCTGCTTCCTAATGATTTATCCGAGTCTTAATAAAACACCCACACAAAACATTCTAATTGTCATATTTAATTATTGCATATTTAAATGTCACATAGAAACAGACAGAAATTGATTTCATTTACGGATATTGTTTTATAATCATCTGAAACGTGTAGAAACCGAACCTATTTGATCAAAAGACAGATACAATTTCCAATTTTATGAATATACATAGATTTCAAATTTATTTTAATTGAACTATTTTAGTCTTCATTTCGGCGAATTCATCAATCAATTCATCAAAATTAATATTTTTGGCAATATTATACAGTATGTTCATTTAAAAAAAAACTCGCAGCTGGCCATGGTAAATTTACGTATAGTGTCTTCTTACAGCATGCACTTTATAGGAAGCGAAATAACGAAATTTACTACTTTTTAAATCAGTACATAAAAGACGATTTAATTGGTAATAAAACAAATTTCCGCCTGTATACACTAATATACACATGTTAGTTGATTTTCTGAACAATTTGAACTTTATAATTAAATAATAATTAGATCTTTACGTTTCATTTCCGAAACAGGTCGATTCCGAATCGCTTACCGTTAAAATGTATTCCTATGTATACGTCAAAGTGTATCACATATCCCACATAACCTCGAAATGTGATTGTTGTTGTTGTTTTCATTTAGAAGTGACATTATGACTGTCAATTGTAACATATGGGCTAAGCCATACCTTGATAAAAATTTCAAAGCCTGCTAGAGTTTTTTTAATGAACATACTTTATTCAAGGGATATTATCGACAGATTGGATAGTCTGTCTTGCGCGATGGTTGATCTTAAATGAGTTTTAATTAATTTTAATTTGCTACGACCCCTTTCACACGAAGTAGTAGAAACGGGAAGAGTAGGAAACATTCCTTGGGCAACAACAATTTTTTTATATGACTCGACTAAATCAAAGTCATAAATGGCCTGTGATATATCAAGGGGAGTTGCAGATTTAAGGTTTTCAATCAGTCCAAAAACTTCAAATTTAAAACATTAAATTTCACAACTGAGTTCGTGACCATCCAAATCTTTGTCGTATTTTATCGACAGATCTGCTGTCGCCTTTTGTAAATCTGCAACGCTCATTGCTTCTAAAGACCAGCCAAAGAATAAAGAAAAATCGCCATATATAATTTTCATTTGTTCGTAACGCCAGCCTGTTTCAGCTAGTAGAACATCAAAAACGCTGTAGGTACATTTGCATTCTAAACAAATCGTCAGGATTCATACTACTTCCTACTTTAACCCAAGTATTACGTTGTTTAGAAAATCCAATATCTATATTCATTGCTGAAGCTAATTTTGTTCAAATCCTTGTAAAGTGCAACGTAGTCCATTGATTAATTTTGTCACAAGATCTACAGATATATTATTTTGTTGTAAGACCTTATTTGTTTGATTTGTCATGAAAATATTATGTGAATGATATTATGAGAAACTTTCTTGTTGGTCCTACCATAGGCAAATATGTTTATTTGCCTATGCTTCTACCCAGTTACGGCACTGGCAGCAACACCCACATTTTTCTAGAAAAATACTATGGACTGAGAAGTTTTTATTTACACATTCGGGAATGTTTAACCGAAAAAATCTTCACTATGCAACAGAGAATCCCTGTGTAATAAGAAAGAGACTAGGTCGCAAGTTCGATATTCTTTGAACGTATGGGCTGGCCTTTTAGATAATGCTGTTCTGGGTCCATTTTTTATCGATGGACATTTAGATGGAACTGGATATTTGCATTTTCTGTAAATAAATTTCGAAGATATGCTAGACGAATTGCCATTAGTAACCCTTCAAAAGCATAAGTGGTACCAGCAAGACGGAGCTGGTCCTCACAATGCCCGCATTGTTCGAGATTATTTAGGTGCACATTTTCAAAATTCATGGCTTGGCACGCTGAGCCCTGTTCGTTGTCCTCCACGATCGCCATTCTTAACCCCTATGGATTACTTTCTTTCGGGCAATGTAATAGACGCTGTATATGCATTCCCGACGGAAAAGATCGAATATCTTCGCCTCAAAATCCAAAATGCCCTCAACTCCATTTCCAGGCAGACTATCCAAAAAGCAGTGGACGAAATTAATTTGAGGACTAACCTCTGTATCATAAATTCATAAATAACGGCGCGCATGTTGAAAATTTTAAATAATCATAGGGTTTTTGAATTTGTCATTTAACGAGTGTAAACGACAATTAGCAATACAATCTGTTACTTTAATTATTGTTTCAATTGTTTTTCATAGCTTACGCGATTTTATACATTATTTACACAAATTTTCAAATTTCAAAGTTGTTTGGAAGGAAAAGTTTATGTTGGTTACCAACTTCAAAAGCTGATTTTTATCTATCTAATGACCTGATAATCCAATATGGCGGTCATAAGAACACAAAATTGACTATCGCTGCTTGAAATCTAGAAGGCCTTGAAAATTTCTGTCAATGTCATTCAACTCACAGTGACCAAAAACATAAAGTTACCAAATTTGGTTGTAATAATGGCAGGTAATGGCAGGAAAGATAATAATTTATTTCCAAAATTCTTTTCCTATTCTCAATCGTGATAAAAAAGCTTTTTTCTAATTTAACCGACCTCGTATCTCTTACCGTTTCCGGGATACCAATGGTGAGCATTGAAAAATTCACCACCCTGTATAATAGTTTTCTCATAAATACAAAATTAATCTTTCGATTATTCTGTTGCTTATCAACAATAAGTAAATGTTGCGCGCACAGGCGAAATTAACTACATATTTGCTGAGAGTAGTCCATTAATAGTTCTCTTACTTGTAAGATTATTTACCTAATTGTTTAATTACAGTACGTATAACATTCATAATTGTGTATAAAACATATAACCAATCAAACCTGCTAGATACGTCCGAAATTTGAAACGTTTTAGTTTTCTGGTTTCATTCTTGTTGTCTAGAAGTTATTAGAATGTACAGAAAGTCGATCTTGATATTTCACGCAACCATTTGTGATTTTGTTCCACATTGATTCAATATTGAGATCTATTTGGATTATGTTGTCTATTTTGAAATCTTTGGAGGATTTCAACATTAGAAGTCTATATGGGATTGAAAAAGGTTTTGTAAAGTAGGAGCTAATTTTCCATTTTCATTTGTGACTTTCTGGCAATTAACCAGTAAATTTAATTACATTTGATTCTGAGATGCTTCGTCTTGGTAAAACTTACCACACTGCCTACGCCATGTGGGCCTTCTGTCCAGATGCAAATCTAGATATTTCACGCGATTATTTTACGGTATTTGAGTATTGTTTAGTGTTACTGCTGGACATGTACCTTTTCTCATAGTAAATGTAACGTGATATGCTTTTAAATTATTATTCCATTAGTTTATTTATTAGTTTTCCATTTTCTCAACCAGTCCTCAACTATACGTAGATTGTTCTGCAGATTCGCGGGTGCAACTGCAGGTTTGGTATCTGATGTTAGTATGGCCGTATCATCAGCGAATGTGGTTATAGTTGTTAGACTAGTTGTCAGCTGTATATAAAGTGCATAGCAGTGGCCCTATAATACTACCCTGGGAAACTCAGGTAATGGGGTCTATTATATACAATATTTCTTTCTTGGGTATAAACTGCAAAGCTCTGCCGCTTTATATGTTAGCGAGAATGTAGTTCCAATGCGTATTTTTATATAAAGTAGGCAACACCGTCTCTAGTGATTCAGAACCCGTGTTAAGCTGTAGGTCCACTATGTTTGTGGTACTTAAAACGCGCAACACAAGCATAGGAGAGACGATTGCTACACCTCATGGGGGACAAAGCACTCAAAGAAGAAGGAATTCTAACATCCAGGTTTGTTCACATAATATAATCATTATAAGTTGTGGCTTGAAACAACCATATGAACAGAAGTAAATCCCCACTGAAAATTTAGTAAGAAAAATACCAGGAGCTATTTGCCCGTTGAACGTGTAGCAACGCGACAACACTGCCAGCATTTCCAGTCCCAGACAAGCGCAAGTCGGTTAAGGAAAGGGATATAATATGTTTATTGGAAATAATGATATTTTATTTAAGAGAAAACTAATATATACCTACCTCAGAGGGAAAGGAAATGTCAAGAAGATAATTATATTGTTCAGAGAGAAACCTTTACATGTAGGAGAGAAATATAACCGTATTATTTTCTATGTAACACAGAAATTAATTTAGACCCAATCGACACCTCACAGTCAGAATTTTCAGCAAATTGTTCAAAGTTTCAAGTGAGACGAAGCAATGTTAGTTTGCAATTTAATCTTCATGTAATATATTGGCCATACCATAAGTTTTAATTATCTATAAAGCACAGTCGGGATTTTCGGCAAATAGTTAAAAGTTTGAATCTAAGTGAACCAATGTTGGTTTGCAGTTTAAATTTTGTATAATGTATTGGTCATAGCATAAAGTTTTAATTATATATAAAGCAAAGTAAGTTCTGCTGGCACCATCACGTTAAAATTTATCATCTGAACAGTTCTGATAATGTCAACGTGAACATTGTTCCAACATTAACTGGAAGTTTGTGGGCTTTTATGAGTATTCTCATAAATTAGTGGCATTTAACGAATCTGATAAGGCACTATTTAGATATCTGTTATTTAATTGTTTTAATTATATTAAGTGTGTTAATACTGCGCTTGATGTTCAAACAGACGGCCAGGAAGCTATATTCGTGTGGGTGCAATTTGTATGTGGTTCCAAACAGTCGTCCCATTACAAAGAATACATAAACGTTTATGAACAATTTGTTAACAATACAGTATGATTAATATAATTACAATTGAAGGGTGGGTGTGGTCATGTCTTGGATAGTTTATTAGCTGTTATGAGTAGAGGTCGGATTTTATGCAAAATGCATATCCTCTAATACGGATATGCTATGAAAATCCTGTTGTTTCTGTATAGATTACCTTCATTAAAGTTAATTGACGGTAACTATAAAACCTATATTTTACATTTTCTAGTTTACTGCATGCCTTTCAGAACGATGCATATTTGGCATATTTCTAAGCTTTTGTGATTTATCAGACAAAGGAATTTCAGGAAAGCACAACGACAGTTTAAATACAAATTAAAGTTAGTATAGTATTATTAAAATGAACAATTTGAAGGAGAATTTATTATCATTAACTGGTTCGTATTAGTTTATATTTCAAACAACAACCTTAGAACCTTAGATGTAGGAAGAAGGTTTTATGCAGGGTGTCAATTTGAAAGGTGTTGTATATCTGGAGTTAATGGAGGTACTGCAAATTTCTACAAACCGTTTCAACAACATGAATGGGAAATGATCATGGCCTATAAGGTAGCCTTCCTCGTTTAATCCTAGGCCCACAAAACCCCAACAAAAAAAATTAAAATGTTAACACTAACCTTGTAATACTTCATTGTAAAGCTCTTACAAAATGCTATTAAATAGTAGCAAACATTTTTTTATCTGATTCGATTCGAAAATGGTTTAGAATCACTTATCACATTTAAAAATATTAAATTAAATTATCAAAATGGTTTCGATTATTCTTCAGGCCAGTGGTTCCAAAAGTATGGCTCGCGACCCCCTGGGGCGTCGCGATAAAACGTTAGGGGGTGGCGGGATTATTTCCAAAATAAAACAAAATGTCTTTTCAAGACATTTATTTCTGCCTTTCACAAAGTAAACAAAAATAAATCCTACCTAAAATATTAAAATTTTCAATAAATGCAAGAACCTAAACATAAATAACTGTAAACATAAAAACAAGTTGCAATGTAAAAACATTCATGCGATGTATGTGCCTGTTTTCCAGAAACTAGCTTTTCAAATCTGGTCTCTGTGTTCGATACACACACAATAATATCATTTTCCAGTTCGAGGCAATTTCTGACTTTTGTTTCGACGGAAGTCATAGACGAGAAAATTAATTCGTTCAAATATGATGTCACAAATGGCACCAAATACTTACCTAATAACGTGGTCCGCAAGTTCGGAATATTCTTGCATTCTTTTGGTCCAAAATTGATCTACGCACTGGGAAAAGTAGTCTAATTTAAACATTCCATCACATGATTTTTCAATAAATTTTTCTTTCACGTTTTTCGAAATTTCATCTTGTTCGACAGAGTTGTCTAAAAAGGATTTAATATCCATCTGAGATTGTCAACTGTTTCGAATTTCTTTGGGAAAATAGTCAATGAGCTGTTGTTATAAGTTGTGTAAACTAACTTGCATATCTGCAAACACTTGCTCAAAATTTATCATATTATCAACCTTAACTAAGTCTTCCCTGAGTTCTTGAACGCATTGGAACGAATCAAACTTCTTTTTTCCACATGAAGTCGACCAGAAATCAAGTTATTTACAAATTCGTTAATTTTGTCCGTGGCTGTTAATATGTTATTATCGCGACCTGGCAAACTGCTATTCAGAGTGTTTAAGTGCTCGAAAATTTAAGTAATGAAAGCCTGCCTAAGAAGCCAAAGGGAATTGGAAAATATGTTCTCATCATCCGGTTTCTTACTTTGCAGAAACATCAAAAGTTCCACTTTAAACTGGAAAACTTTTTTTCAAGTCGTTACTCCTCGAAAGCTATCTTACTTTCGTGTAATAAAGATGATTTGCGTATAAAGAATCCATGTCTTCACAAATATTTCGGAAATACTAGTCTTCAATGCTTTTCCCTTTAATGGAATTTACACTTTAATTACATTTTTCAAAACACAATCCATTTCAGAAGGTAAAGATTTTGATGCAAGAGCTTCCCTATCTAAAAAACAGTGTAACCACCTAGCATTCGGCATTATCTGTTTTAATCTGAGAATAAGACTAGATCAATGTTTTGTTATAGCCTTGGAATCATCGGTAAATATAGCAATGCAATTTGCGCAATCAATCTCGTACTTATTATTACTTTGCAAGAAACTTTCGAATAAACATTTTCCGGTGGTATTGACCTCCAATGGAGTACAATATAAAATATCTTCTGTAATACCATGTCCAGGATGGTATCTTACAAATGATATAAATTGTGCACAGTAAGTAATATCCGTGGATTCGTCCAGCTGTAATAAGAAGCACGTGCACTTTTTAATATTTTCAACAATTTTTGTTCGAATATCTTCTGCCATGTCACTTATTCTTCTTAGAATAGTATTGCTACACAGCTTGTCAGCCTCTGTTTCACTAACCATTAATTGCACTACTTCAACAGCTGCTAGTAAAATCAGATCTTCAGCAATTGTACGTGGGTTGCTGGTTTTTGCAATGCGAAATGTAACTCGATAACTCGATTGACAGTAGTGCTTTTTCATTAGTAGGGTGCTGATGTAAAAGTGCATTGCTCTTTGAGGAGGGAGTTTTCTTTCAAAGAATTCCACATGCTTTTCTTTTTCGTCTGGATGTTTGGTACTTAACTGTCGAAATAGCTTTGATGGCTTCATACTTTCTTTTGACAATGCTTCTCGGCAGAGTACTCTCTGGGGTTTTTGGGAAATAATGGTAAAACCATATTCGACAAATTCATCGCTGTAGAATCTATTTTGCTTCGTATTCTTTTCACTGCCAGATGCGGAAGGTTCTAATGAACGTTTTAAAAATGTATCTATCTTGAACAAACCGAGTATAGCTCGTACCTAATGTTAAATATTTGTTACCGTTTTATTGCACTCAACACACAGTCAGCAGTACAGCCCACAATTTTGTCATTTCATTTCAACTAAGTGCCTGTGTATTTCTTAGTTTTAAGACATTTATGTCTTTCTTATGACGCGTTATCATCAACGAATATAATAATATTAAATTCTATAATGGGTTATTGGTCTACATACCTTTGTTCGTCAACATAACACTGTTGTGAACGGTGCTTTTAAATTTAATTTGAAATTAAGATTAATTTTGGTCATTTGAATATCATGATTTTAACAATAAATGGATACGTTAATATGTCAAAATAATATCATTAGCTATTTCAATACGTTTTAACACTTTCCGGTGCCTTAACATGTATTTCGAAATAATAAATATGTGTTCTTTTCGAGAGGAATATAGGTAATGAAATTAAAATGCGGGGTATCATGCTTAGTAAATTTTGTTGACAGTACTAATATTATTGTTTTAACTTACTAATTAATACGAATTCTAGCAAAATAAGATCTGAATCAATTAACAAATAATTAACTAGTTTTGCGATTCTAGTTCTGTACTTTGTAAGTATGCGTCACTGCCAATTAATCATGAAAATGTTTATTGTTTTCGAATGAGTTCCCGCTCCAGTTATTTCCTTCGCGGAGATTGCTTTGGTTAGTCTTTTGCAACTGGTGGGAAGTCCTGATAAACTACTACCCGTTTTGCAAATAAACCATTTTCTATGTTATCAATTTGATTCGCCTGTTAATTTAATCTGCAGAATAATTAGCTTATAGGTGTGCCATTAGTTTTATGTCTCATAGACGATCTACTTTTCATAGCTCTGCTGTGTTGCAAAGATTCCGAATCGCTAATGTTACTTAAAAGTATCTCCGGATTTTATAATTTTCAAAATTTGGTGGTTTTCATGAATAATATTAGACATAATAACTTTTGAATCAGAACTGCTCATTTTCCGTTAGTCTAAGTAACGCATGTTTAATCATGGATACCTGTGGACTGCAGAACGTGTGTCTTAATTTAAGTGATGTCAGACCGCTGTCAGTTGTGTGAGGCAAGGTTAAGCTATTTGTGCTATGCACAGCAGGGGCTGTGAATTACCATGTTGGTACGTGACTATGCTGAATTTGACCGTAACACGAAAAGTGCCAATAATTTGATCCCAATGGCAAACGGAGATCGGAACCCAGTACCGACCACCCAGCGGATTAGAAAATGTTTTTAACCCCTGTAGTGATTCGAACCAGGAAGCATTTGGATTATTACATCCAAAGCCTGACTCTCTTACCACTGAGCCATCCCAGCCGCGGTTGTTAAATTTGATTTTTTCAAATTTAAATCAAATCGGTTGTGCTATCATTATTTATTTTTATTTGCAATTGTCACTCACGAACTAAAATTTTGTTTTCGCAATGATCGGGATGTGGAAACTAGAGCTGGATACCTTCTATTAGTGCGATTAGGGAAGAGTTTTGAAAAAGATTTCCAAACGTAGATACACGTTCTGCAATCCACAGCCAAGCAAGACAAAAAGATATATTCAAGTTATAATATCAGAAACATACCTTGTAGCCATTATTCAGAAATAAGGGAATGTGTCTACATTAGCCCCTTTTGTTATTCTTTGAGTTTTATTGGTTTATTTAAATTAAAAGCGGTTGATCTGTATCGGACGAAATTTATGTTCTGATACATTGGAATCAGTGGTGGAAGTATTGCGATAGTGTTTGAGTATCGATTATTGCATTGCGATACGTTTCAGGAAAAGTATCGAGTATCGGTATCGCGGTACTTTTTTCATTATCGAATATCGCTGATTTGCGATACAATTTAGATGGAAAACTAAAATATCAAAATAAATAGTTCATTCCAGTTCCTACACCTGTAAACCCTTTTAGATACTAGATAGGAATGTTTGAATGGGGTAAAACGTAAAACGCCGAGGCTGTATGTTAAGCTGTTTATTCTTTCCATGTTGAGAGGGTTAACAATAACAATACTTATTACTTTATCTTATTGCCAACCTTCTTGAAATATTATAATCATTAAACATTTTATTTTAAACACACTGTTATAAATAAGGTGTTTTACTTTGGGCTTTGGCCCACCCCAAAGCGCAAAATTTAATGTTTAATTCCCAACGGAAAAGTATCGCTGAAGGTATAGCAGGTATAGTAAGTATCGACTATTGGTATAGCAATATTTTCTTAAAAAAGTATCTGGTATCTGCATCGCGATACTTTTTCTGATAAAGTATCGCGATACTTTGAAAGTGTATCGTTCCGGCTACTGATTGGAATAAATACCAATAGGTATCTTTACGTAATGGACGCTTAAAGATTTGGCTTGCAGTAGTGGAGTCCCGCCCTAATTAAAAGTTGAGACAGGTGGGAGGGATATGGGATTCAAACATATATTATTAAAACGCTGCAGCCACTTCAAAAATCAAGCATTACATATTTTGTAATTCCATGCTTTTAATGTTAAATTATAAGGCGAATGCATTCATTATTAGCATAATAGATTCTTATTATTCTATGACATAAACTTTTACTTATAAATTTTTATTATACCATATACTCATATTACTGTTTATTGATTACTGTGAATTATAAATATAATTTCTCGTAAGATATATAGATGCACTTGAGTCAATAATATCGTTGATCATCAAGGCAGTAAGTGTCAACGTGTTGCCTCAAATTCCCTTTATTATACTATAGGTATTACGACAACTATAAATAAAAGTTTAGGCGAGACTAGCTATTTTTATTAAAGGACGACCACCTTGAAGGATATTCCTTTAATATCAAAGAGTAGGTCATATTGTACGTCGCGCCAAAACATTTATCTTTAACATGTTCCCGAAAAAATAACCAGGTTAAACACCTATGCCGGTGTAAATAAAAGATCTGACGTTTTCAGGGTTGACATCCTGAAATTTATCGGCGATGACACACAAACAGAATTGTTTCGAGCCAATTTTCAGCTATTACGTGTTTCATTCATAAAAACACAAGTACACGGTGCGTTTCAAAAGGAAGTCTCTCGTTTGTAGTCGTCCTTAATCTGTCAAGGAAACTGATGTTCTACTAAAAGGTTTCATTCCTCTACATTATTTAAATTATTTTAGAGTTGTTATTGTCCCGGAAACTTAAAATAATGTACTACGGTCATATTGCCCTGCAAACCTTATTTTTTTGAATGAAATATTTCTCTCCGCGGCGTAACATTAATTCTGTGCTTACACGTATTTACACAAGTGTCTGGTTTTGATTAATGCCTAGTTTAATTGTGGTATTATTTGTAATGGCGCCAAAAATAAAAGCAGTGTGAAATAGTGCTGAATTTCGATTTGAGTCACAGTTTGTTTAAACGCACATTTGTCTTCCTGAATGTTAGGAAAATTTACAAATGGGAGCTCCTTCAAAAGCGTAACATTAAAGTGAGCGTAAAATTCTCGAATATAAAACGTATTTATGATTTGTTTAGGATTTTAAATTGAAATGCAAATTTATTTAAATTAGAAATACGTTACTTGTTTACTGAATAAAAAATGTTAAACGCTTTCATTTCGTATTTTATATTATATAATGATAAACTATGTATCAATGTTTTATTAAAGTCAAACAATTTTAAGAAAGCATGCCAGTTGATTCCGTTTTAATCGTTGTATTAAATAACATTGTATTATATGACATTAAATAACGCAGTTCGTTGATTGTATAATTTGCGTTACGGTAGGTGTTCTCATTTTCCATCGAACAGAAATACAGACAGCGCGTACTAGTAATCGCGCCCCATAAAGCAGCTAATGAAAAGTTAAAGAGTAGGTACGTTCTAATGAATTATGTGAGCTGTGTAAACGCTTTTTCATTTGTGTCGCTATGACATATGTGGTTTCTTTGGCAATCGTCAGCGGTAGCCATTTCGTTTTAAACCGTGTAATTATTTTTCCGACTGCTGCACGATCAATCGTAGGCCTAATTGAGTGTTGCCGATTGGATTGTTCTGGAGCTGATTGATGTGAAGAGACTACTTTTCTAAACATAAAAACTCTTTGGAGACGAAGTTGTGACAATTTATTATTCACTTTATTGCCATTTGGGGTCGATAAAGCAAGGGGCTAATTAAATTTTTCAGGCGGAAACCGAATTTCCTGTCCACTGAACTGCTTTTAATTTCAAATTAACATAAACATTTTGATATGGTAAAACACATTTCCAAAAAATAAACAGTTTAAATAAAACCCAGTGTTCCGTTGAATATAAATCTTTTTCAATTAAGGATATGATAATTATTTTTTAAATGTGAAAAAGAAACCAAAGACTGTCTTATTCTAATATTTGTAACTATATTGACTATTATAGATGCGTGAAGTTGGCGAAATAACATTGGGCGCAAATTCTCAAATACATAGATGAAAAATTTAGCGCCAAATTTGCGCTCTAAAAATAAATGTCAAATTTTAAATAGTTTCTAAGTTATTAAGAAAAAACAAAATGTTCCAACTTCACGCTTTCGAAACGAATCTTCCCATTTTGTTTTAAGATCTTCATTACAAATTAAAATTTGAAATTGTCAAAGGGCGCAAATTAGATAGATATTGACCAAAACTGAATTCAAAAATCCGAAGTTGTTTCACCAACTTCACGCTTACAGAACTAATTATTCTGTATTTTTTAATAATTGAGTTAAAATTAAAATTTCAGGTTGGTTTCAAGGGCGCAAATTAGGCACATTTAGAAAAAATAAATTTAAAATCCGAATTGTTTTGCCAACTTTACGTTTACGCGACTAATTGTCCTAATTGTTTTTAATAACTCGATTAGAAATTAACATTTTGAATTAGTTTGAACGACACTAACAGGGCGCATCATAGTTACAGAAAGTGAATTCAAAAATTCGAAGTTGTTTCTCCTACTTGACGCTTAGGAAACTAATTATCCTATTTTTTTTTGTAATAACACGATTACAAATTAAAATTTTAGTTTGGTTTTAAGGCGAAAATTAGGTGCAACATATTTAAAAAAATAAATTTAAAATCCTAATTGTTTCGCCAACTTTACGTTTACGAGACTAATTGTCCTAATTGCTTTTAATTACTAGGTTAGAAATTAAAATTTTAAATTAGTTTGAACGGCACAAACAGGGCGCAACATATTTACAGAAAATGAATTCCAAAATCCGAAGTTGTTTCGTCAAATTCACGCTTGCCAAACTAATTATCCTATTTTTTAATAATTCGGTTAGAAATTAAAATTTGAAATTGGTTCAAACGGCGCAAATGGGACGCAAAATATTTAGAATCAAATAAATTCAAAATCCTGATTGTTTCGTCAACTTCACGCTTGCGAAACTAAATATCTTAATGTTTTTTAATAACTCGGTTAGAAATTAAATTTCAAACTGGTTCAAACGGCGAAAATAGAACGCAAAATATTTAGGAAAAAAGAATTCAAAATCCTGATTGTTTCGCCAACTTTACGCTTGCGAAACTAATTATCTTAATGTTTTTTAATATCTCGGTTAGAAATTAAAATTTGAAATTGGTTCAAACGGCGCAAATAGGACGCAAAATATTTAGAATCAAATTAATTCAAAATCCTGATTGTTTCGCCAACTTTACGCTTGCGAAACTAATTATCTTAAT